>JAHLJT010002630.1:98007936-98091968 GCA_031308135.1 Acheta domesticus | reverse complement strand
GACACTTGAAAAGCTGTTTTAATTTTACCAGTACTAAAGAAGCAATTTTGTACTACAATGCATTTCAGCTGCATTAATCATCATTGCCAATAAATATGTGTTAGCACTGACTTACATTCTATCACTATTCGTTCTTTAGAAAGCATTATATTGACAACCAAATACATGCAAGAAAAAATATAACTAGTTTATTACAAATTATCATAAACTGCTTTACATTAACTAAACATAACCTGAGATTCATGTATGATGCTGAAAACATGGAAACGTATCCTTTCAGCTCTTTAATAAGATACAACTTGCCATAATTTGCAATGCAAACCCGTTGGTTATATAGTCCAGTCAAACGGTGCTCAAAAGTGGCAAATAGCGGAAAGTTTTGGTGTAGTTTTGATTTTTGGAGTCCTATATGTTTTTGGGGTCGCTGAACACGAATATCATGTTTGTCAACAAAAATGTTGCCCGGAAATACGCAAAAAACATGTTAAAAATCCGACATTTTTCAGTTATTTCAACATAACTCGAAAACCATCCACTTTTCGTAAATTAAGGTCATACATGAAATTAAAGAAGATAAAATTACCTACATTTTATGTCTTATAAAGTTTTTTTCTCCAGCGTACCATTTAGCCGCTAGAGCAACGTGAAATTTTATGGTTTTATGAAGAAAATTGTGACAACGGGATTCATCCCATTTTATCACAATGTAGCTCCGAAACTACGCATTTTTCGTAAATATTGACTTGACATGAAATGAAAGATTATAAAATTGTCTATATTTCAGGACTCAAAGATTCTTTGTCTGATAAACAGTTGCGCCTCTACCGCGCGTCGAACCCAAAGGCAAAAATACTTGGATGTTACTGTGAGAATGTCTGTGAGACGTTTCAAGAAATAAATAGCAGCCATATACGAAAAAATTGCGTTTGAGCATTTCTGAAAATGCCCAAATTTGAGCTACTTTTCACAGAAAACGGTAGTGTTTTCGAGAAACTTTACTTGACATTATTTAAAGCACATATACTCGTAAATATAATAATGTGAAAAAATCGCCGATAATGTATATATTAACGACGTGAGAGACAAGTAAAAAAATTTACATTTTGGTAATTTTTGAAAAAACCAACCGATAGACCAAAATGGCTTTTATGTTCATTGATAGAGTACATTTACCACTATCCCTACCAAAAGTTTAAAGAAAAAATTTGGAGCCGTTTTTGAGAAAATTTTGTTTTTGTAATTTTTTAAAATTGCACATATTGCACGCAAATTGCACGAAAACTACCAAAATTTTGAAAACATTTACATGACCTTTATTAAAGAACTCAATACGCAGAACAAATTTTATTTGAAGAAAAAATCTCTATCTTCAATTTTGTAGTTGGAGAAAGACGCCGAAAAAAATTCAAACTTTCAAAATTTTCGAAAATTCAGAGCTGTACGTGAAAATCGGACCTATGCCATGTTAAAAAGTGTATTTTACTCTATTCATATGAGAAA
Source organism: Acheta domesticus (assembly GCA_031308135.1). Taxonomy (NCBI): domain Eukaryota; kingdom Metazoa; phylum Arthropoda; class Insecta; order Orthoptera; family Gryllidae; genus Acheta; species Acheta domesticus. The sequence continues at coordinate 98,090,468 of JAHLJT010002630.1, read as the reverse complement.
TTTAAATAAAAAATTTGGAGCCATTTTTGAGAAAAATTTTGAAAATCCCCGGGGGTGTTCATATAAAGTACCCCCAAATTTTGAAAATTCTTTTTCAAAATCTCAAAGCTTCGACTAGAATCAGATCGCCCGGGGAATATCCATTTTGGAAGAAATCGTACGTATTGTTTAGGCGCTAGCAGTGTTGACTGACGGACGGACGGACGGACAGACGGACAGACGGACGTTTTCCTTTCAATTGGGTTTTCGGTATCAAGGACCTAGAAAACAAGGTTTCTGGCTACACCACGTGTTAGGGGAATTTTTTTCTTAATTCAGCAACTGGTTTTATCCACTTATTCGTTTTCACGGCCCGGCAATTAATTTTTTCCCGCCGAAAATTGGCCATTTTTTCGCGAAGCATTACATAACTTTCTCTATACTAAGTATATCACTCCGTGTATACGTACGTATACGGGAAAGTAAAAACGAAGTATAGGAGCGCGATCACCGACTACGCGAGCGCGCAGGCCCGCAAGAAGTGCCAAGTCAGTCGGCGATAGAGAATCGGAGAAACGCGAATGAATACCTCGGGTTTGTTTACATAAGCTTTTTTCCAAGGCGAACGAAGGTAAGTGTCCTTTCTCCCAGTCTTCTCTTTCCCCGAAGTCTCCGAAATCCCCTGTTCTCTTTGCTCCGGAAATTTTACGTTATGGTCTAAATCTATTGCGCATTAAAACTTCCTCAGCCAATTACCGTAAAGTTCTAGAATGTTCCAGAGTGGAAAATTCCTTCTGGAATTGATTCTGGGATTGTGCTGGTTGAATGCACAAGGGTATGTGACTGTGCAATCCACATCTGTGCCCTGGAATGGCGAGCACCATGCGATCCAAAGTGCTTACATAATTATGGAGACGTATTTTTGTGCCGTGGACAAATTATAGCACGTGAGAAACAGTTAAAAATATTTGAAAAAAAATATGAGAGGATAGAATTTTATTTAAACAGCCAACACAGGTCATGTTGAGCAATACAACCAAAGACATTGGAAATAAACACAACTGTGATAAAAGGGATAAATACAACGGTGATATAAGGGAAAATAGGGAAATTCTGTCACACTTCATTCGAGTTGCATACTTTTTTGGGAGAGAAGGGCTTGTATTTTCCAGCCATAATGAAAATAGAGGATCATCAAATAGACAAAATTTCATGGAATATATACGTGAAATAATGAAATATGATAAAACTGACAAGGATGATATGAAAATTCCAGTGTTTCGTGCAATCTCGTCCAGAAATTCAGATTCATTGGATTTCAAGTGTGAGCACGGTAATGTTCCATGAAATTAAAAATGAAATTTCTAAAGCCTCTTTTGTTTCCACCATACTGGATGAAACCCTTGATGTAAGCAGCAAAGGACAACTCAATTGTTTTTCATTACGTGTCTGTAAATTGATTGATTTTCTCTTTCCTATTATCTTTTTATTATAGATCATTGCTTTCCATTTTATAAATTATGCCAATTCTACTGGGTTCGAAATGATATGAATTGGACAATTTTGAAAATCATTGGATTTGATAAGCTCTTATTATTAAACTAAGAGGACACACATTTATATTTTGCTATGTCGTGAATTTAAGTCAACTTTTCTAACTTTCAACCAGTAAACTACATGAAGTACGTGAGCCATTATTACTTTTACTGGATCTGTTTTCATTATATATATATATATATATATATATATATATATATATATATATATACAAATTATTTGTGTGCTCTAACTGATCAAAGTGACAGAAATGGTATTGGTAAATGAGAAATATTTAGGAGTTTTAAATTAATTTCTCATTTCTTGAGTTACATAACCTAAGCCGAAACTCAGGCTACGCCACCGTGCTACACTGTTCATACATCCGAGACAGAACAGAAACTAAAGTGAGAAAATCAACCACTAAGTTGTATATGCAATCAAGAATTAAATAAAATACAGGACACAATAAAAATATAATAATGTAACGATCTCCCCTCGCGATCCTTTGCCAAGGTTGGGCGCCAAGCATGGTCTGCAGGTGAATCGCAAGCTTCTTACCTTTCACCAGTGGCGTAGCGTGACTCGCACGTTTGGGGATGCTTAACAATAACACACAAAAAGTCACTATCAACTACTTCATCTAACAAGCGAACGCAACACAAGGCACACACGCTGGAACTACTTCACGATCTCGATTGCTTACGACGGTGTAGGCGCTTCCCACAAAATCCTCACAACAGGACTGCCGACGTCTTATATACAATAGCTCAGCTTTAATTTTTACACGCGAATGGCAATGAGACCACTTGTTAATTTATACATTGCAGACTAAAATAATATGTAATCTATTTAAGGAATAATTCAATTTCTTGGATATTAATTAAGAAATAGTAGACAGGCACTATTTCCACAGTTTGTGCCCGCCTATGATCAAGCGGGGACTTCCGAGTGAGAGAGAGATAATTTACTGACTGCCTGAAGTGTGCTGCGCTCTCGTGCACAAACGAGCAACTTTCTCATTCGACTCTTTCCGCCACGAAGTCTACAAGGACTTCGTGCTTTCCGCAGTGGAAGCTAGCGTAAAGCAGTCGTGTTTCTCTGGGTCAGGGGTGAAGAGGGGAGAGGGGAACATCGCCATCTGCGCATGCGTCATTGCTCATCGCGATCTCGCGGCAGCCGCTAGAAGCCACGAAGTCTACAAGACTTGTAGACTTCGTGCTAGAAGCATTTTAGCTTCCAAGCTATCACAGGCCAGCTTCAACAACCTGCCGAATTCAATCATAGGAAATCAATTTAAAATTAATACAAAATGTGTTTCGCTCAACGGACCACTTGTAAGATACAGTATTTAGGGTTCTTTATTAATATTACATACGGGAATGCTCAGTATCTCAGCGTCCCCTGACGCTACGCCACTGCCTTTCACGCCGGTCTCCGACGTCTGCCAAAGACCTGTTCGGGATAAGCTCCAGCGAGCCGAGACTATCTTCAGGGTTTGGTCTCTTTGGGTTAGATTTCCAATGATTGGGGATCAGGTGAGCTCAACACATGCTAAAGAATAAAAGTACAGGAATTCCTTCATCGTAGTTCCTGAAGGGAGCCCACTGTTTATTTCCGAAAATATTACTATGATTACCGTTACATGGATATACAATTAATTTTTGCATGAAGTTTAGCTTTCATAAAAATACAAGTCACACCGGGCATGGATTAGGACGATCTTTCTTGAGACGTTTCCAGTTCGTTTCTTAAGTTTCTTAAGAATATTTCCAGATATTTTCAAAACCGCAAAAATTAAGCCACTTTTTAAAAAAGGGAACAAAAATGATATTCAAAATTACCGGCCAATTTCTCTTTTGTCAGTTTTCTCAAAAATATTAGAAAGGCTTTTCTACTTACGAATGGAATCATTTCTCAGGAAAAAACAGAGCGTTTTCAGACTCACAACACGGTTTTAGAAAATCAAAATCTACGGAAACTGCCATTTTTTCTTTTCTCAACAATAGACCAAAATGAAATACCCATTGGAATATTCTTAGATCTCTCGAAAGCTTTTGACGTTATTGACCATAAGATCTTGCTCTCAAAATTACCTTCGTATGGAATTCGTGGTATTGCCCTAGATTGGATAACTTCTTACCTTAAACATCGGACTCAAAGAGTAGAAATACCATACTGGCAGGAAAGGACATTACATACTTATATTTCCAATTCTTTGCCAATTGTGCATGGGGTCCCGCAAGGTTCGATCTTAGGTCCGATTCTCTTTCTGTTATATGTAAACGATATGCCCTCGTCTATTAAAAATGGAAGAACGGTTCTGTTTGCTGATGACACGAATGTTCTTTGCAAAAAAGAAGCAGTAAATAGTACAATTTCAGAAGTTTCAAATTGGTTTAATAATAACAAATTAATTGTTAACGAAAGAAAAACTGTTTCAATGCATTTTTGCATCTCAAATCGGAAATCGCATGTTCCATTGAAAATGAACAATATGCAATTAGCTGATGTTGAGGCAACAAAATTTTTAGGTCTTTCAATTCAATCAAACCTCAAATGGAATGTACATATAACAGAATTAAACACTAAATTAAGTTCATTATGCTATGCATTCAGAATTCTTTCAAATTCTGTCAGCCTTCATGCAGCTCGTTGCGTTTATTTTGCAAATGTGCATTCCCGCCTGAGATATGGCATAATATTCTGGGGAAGCTCATCCTGTAGTATTCAGACCTTCAGATTGCAAAAGAAAATTATTCGAATAATGAAAAAATGCATTCCACGTGATTCCTGCAAGCCTCTTTTCATTGAGCTGGGAATCCTACCATTGCCTTGTCTATTTATTTACGAATCTGTAATATTTGTCAAAAATGACCTACTTAACGGAGGGAACATATTTTCATGCAATATTGATATTTATAATTACAACACACGCCGTTGAAATCACGTGCATCAAGTGTCAGTATCAACAGCTCAGTACAAGAAATCAACATACAATACGTGTACGTTACTTTACAACGCATTGCCAGATGACATAAAACAATTAAAGTCGGTATACAAATTTAAGTTAAAAGTAAAATCTTTTCTGCTGCAAAACTGTTTCTATACAATTAGAGACTATACTGATCGTGAAAAAGAAAAATAATGTAACAAAACAAAGATATATAATGAATTAGTTTATGTTTGCATTGTATACATTTAAAAAAATATTTAATACGCCTGTAACAAGTAATGTACTTCAGCTTCCGGGTCAATGACCCCCATCTCGATCAGGTTTTTGTCCAGTTTCCCTGATCCATTGAGCAAATGCTGAGATGGCCCCTTGTTTTGCTTCTGGACGTAAATGTAGCTTCACTGTGCGCACGTTTTGTTGAGCACTCCTTTTGCTTGTAGTTCATTTACAGTTAAAATTGATTTTCTATAACTCGGGAAAAAACATTTTTCAAATATCTTTATTTTTCTAAAATAATTATTTTCTAAATTAATTTTTTCGTTTTTTTTTTAAATAAAATTCTGGCCCTCAAGAAAATGTGCGCAGATGAATTTCTTTCCCCACACGTCATATACAGTTTTTACTGTTTTTTTGACAAAATAATAATAAATAAATAATAAAGTCTCTAATCATTTCTTTTCAAAACGTTCAAAAATCTATCATAAATCGTCTCGGCAGATTACAAAATATTTATTATACTTATGATTAATAGTAAATAAGAACAAACCCTCAGAAACTGTTATTCTAGAAAAGAAATTAATTCTGGAACAAGACATGTTACAGGCAACAATTTATTGTAGTTATGGAATTTATTTTGTCATTTAGAAGTGAAGTGTATTTATGTTATTATTAGAAATGAAATTTAGAAGAGCCATCAAATCTTCCTACTATCTCCACTAGTCTGAAAGGTCTCTTTGGAGATGTTAAACATCAGAAACCCACAAATTCTATATTTTCTGTACAAAAAAGATCCCACCAAAAGATTAAAAAAATAAAACAATATTTACATGAAAGTAACGTGAACTTACATGAAAGTAAGGACTGCCAGCAGATAAAATCAGTCTATGAGCTTTAAGGTTCCGACCTTCAGCGGATATAGTGCAATCAACCAAAAATTGTTCTCCCATAAACTTTTATAAATTGTTGCGAGTTCACTGGTGTGGTGTTTCCAACGCACAGATAAAAATGATTCAGCCATATTTCAATTGCCCTGAAACAATTCAAACAAAACATTTTTACAAACCAATCCAAATGGAAGACGTATCCCTTGAAGAGAGTTTTGTATTGTTACTACTAAATAAACAATCATATCCGAGCATTCAGAGGCATCTACCCACATTGCTGGATTCACATGAAAAAAAAAAATCTTATCTGACAGACCAGAAATGTTCTTTCATTCCATTAAAAAAGGTTTATTTGTAATTATGCACAAGAAAAGCAGATGAATTGACATTATTTTTAAAATAGCACATTTTTATCAATGCTAATGGCTCTAATACCTAAAACATTACAGATGTTTTTAATGGTCTGTTACAACAGATCAACTACCACACATTATTAGCAATAATTGAAGCTAAACCCAATGGCAGACCACAAACATGCCATTGTAAATCCACAAGGTAAGAGTTCATAACCTGCCTGGCAAGTGGATTTTCAACCTTCAATTGCCCTATCAAGGCAGTGGAAAACCATGTATCTCTATAGCAAACATTAATGCACTAATACTCAGGAATACAATATATCTCATACTTGGTTACTAAGAAATCATCTAAAAAATTAATATATTTTAATTGCAAAATTCAAGTTTTTCTTTATTAAGATAATACAAAATCTAAAGAGAGCAAAACCAATTCCAATGGAAAATAATTTTTTATAACTTTTTCTAAACGAGATAACTGAAAGATAATCAAAATTAATTGAAGAAAACTAACTAGTGGTGCTACAGAATGGCACAGACTTTCCTGTTTATTAGTTTTCTATTTCCTTGGGTCTGTGCTAGCTATTTGGACTTGCCACATACTCTTGCCAGCTGCCATCTATCGGCACCCAAACCACATTTTTTTGACATTTTATTAATTTTAAGGTTTCCTAACAATAGAACAGAAATATTATTTTAAGAATATTAAAGAACAGTAAAACTTCATCCTAAAGGACAATTTTCTTTGAAACATTTGGAGCGGTTTTTAAGAAAATGGATTTCAGCGCTTCTACAATTGTGGAATTTGAAGCTCTTTTTCACAGAACATTTTTGGGTTTTTGAAAAACTTCATTTGAACACATTTGAAGCACTTATACTCACAAATACAACAGTGTTCATGAATTGCTGGTAATGTGCATATTAAAGGTGTGAATGATCTTTCAAAAAAATTACATTTGCGTAATTTTTGAAAAACAAAAAAATACTCCAAATTGAACTTGATGTCATATTAAAGAGGACTATCTGTTCGTATAGTTTTAAGAAAAAATTTGGAGTCATTTATGAAAAAATGGCGTTTGAGCGTTTCTGAAAAGGCAGATAGTTTTCACAGAAAATGGCTGAGTTCTCGAAAAACTATATGATATTATTTAAAGCACATGTACTCGTAAATACAATAATGTGAACAAATCACCACTAATATAAACATTAATGACGTAAGAGACAAGACAAAAATATTACATTTCCAACTTAAATTACGGTGTGGCCCGCAGCTTAATTAGAATTTGATATGTGGCCCATAAGCCTTTCTTAGTTGGACAGCCCTAGTCAAGAGACTTCTTGTACGCTTGAATGTGAATAATGACGAAGGTCACTTCTGGATACTTCAAGAATTATTCTCTTTTCTTTACATCAATTGAGTCTACCGCCCTCAAACACAAGTAAGAAGGCACTCCACAATAAATGTTGGTAATGATTTTTAATAAAAAACAAGAGAATGTTGATTTTGTATTAGCAATAAACAGTATGTGAATAAAAGAAAGTTGTGATGTTACAATTGGATTTATTTTAAATAATATAATAATATAATAAGAGATAATAAAATAAACCAACTCAAAAAATGGTAGCAAAGCAGAAGAAGATATTTTGCGTGGAAGAGTGGAGGCTTACTTATAAGGCTTACTGAAGATGGACCAAATTTTTTGCTGGACATGGTAAATGAGAATAGTTACAAATGAATAAAATTTACACATCCCACTGGTAACGACTCAAGAAGTAACCAGAACTGTAAAATTAAGTAAGAACGGCTGAGCATTTGGTCCTTGGTAATATACATAACGAATTAATGAAGTTCGCACCAGTTATACTCTATGAGATCCTGGCCAAGATACATGATAAGTGTCTGAAAGGGGATATCGGGAGGGGAAAACTGCAATGATCACTTCTCTGTATAAGAAAGGTAATAGAAAGACTGTTCCAACTATCGTGGAATCAGTGTAATACCGTCATTAGCTAGGCTTTACGGCCATATCTTGAAAGAAAGAATAGAGAGGGAAGTGAAGGATTCTGAAGAACAAAATGGATATAGACCAGGGCGCTCATGTATAGATGGGATATTTACATTACGAAACCTGATTGAAAAAGAGTTTGTAGAGGTTTAACAACTCATCTAGCTTTTGTAGAGCTACATAAGGCATACAACACTGTCCCACAAAACAAGTTGTGGACCAGTTTATATAAGAATGGAGTGTCGACAACTTATGTTAGTGCCGTAAAAGAATTTTATAGCAACTGTATGAGCATGGTCAAAATAGGCAATAAAGTTTCCTCAGAATTCCTGGTTACGAAGGGCCTTCAACAGGGATGTTCTATGGCACCGACACTTTTTAAGATCTATTTAGAGGAAGCCCTACGAGAGTGGAAGAGGAAATGAAGTGGTATGGGCATTCCAGTCGGTGGTGGAAATTATGTATACCCTACTCTTTGCCGACGATCAGGTCATCGTGGCCAGGGATATGGATAACTTGAGCTATAAGCTCCGTAAGTTGAAAGACAAATATGAAAAATGGGGCCTAAAGATTAATATGTCTAAAACTGAGTATTTGAAAGTGGGAGATGATGAGCTGGAAGATATAGAGATCGAGACTGAAAAAATTAAAGGTTGTAAAACTTTTAAATATTTAGGGGTCACTTTATCATGTAATGGTAAAAGCAGTGATGACATTAATAATAAAATTGGACAAGGTAAACGAGTGATACAGCAACTAAACCTCATTCTGTGGAATAACAAAATAAAAAAAAGAACAAAGCAGATCATTTACTCCTCAGTGGTTGAAAGTATTACTACCTATGGTGGAGAAGTTTGGGAACTGAAAAAAGAAAACGAGACAGACTTCTTGCACTTGAAATGGATTTTTCGAGAAGAAGCAGTGGCATTTCCAAACTGGAACATGTGCGTAATGAGAGAATAAGGGATATTATGGGCGTTAAATGAAATATTATCAACAAAATTGAAACCAAACGCTTCCTCTGGTATAGTCATCTAGAAAGAATGGAGGAGTTAAGATGGCCTAAATTAATATGGAAATGGATTCCTCCCAAGTGAAGAAAGCAGGGTCGACCACCAAGAAGCAATGGCTGTTGAAGGATTACAGGAAGGAGATTGGGATGATAGAGAAAAATGGAGATCGGGAAGCGAGATGCGGCTTCGGCCGTAAAAAAACTCGCTCTATATGTATAGACATTTTGAAATAAGTGAAAAATAAAAGAAGAACTTTCTGAAGTACTACATGTCTACAACATAATTACCAGTTAAACAACAAATATCATAAAAATGGATTACAAGATGAATATAATTTATATAGAGAAATTAACTAAAGAAAATGATTTTATATGGTTGATCAAATAGATTAGAATCTGAATTAAGAAGTTTACAATTATAGAGAAAATTTTTTGACAGTAACAAACCATAAAATCCAATAGATACATTAGATAGAGAATATAAAACCAAAACAAAAATATAGGAACATTGGGATGATAATGATGCAGTAGTACGAAACGTAATGAATCGAACGATGTCAGCTTTACAGGCAATAAATCTTCTTTGAAAAAACGCTAAACACTTCGGTTTAACCCAGTAATGGATGGGTAAAACAATGTAACATGAACGGATGGGCTGGGTCTGAGAGACCCGGTTAAAAACAAGAATTACATAGCAAATATTTTGTTTAAATCATTGTTAGAGGACTTCATTATCTTAGTTTGATATAAAAGAAAACATTTTTGTTAATATATTATGTGTTTTTTATTCTTATCAAAAAATGTTTAGTAAATTTAAGAAGGAGCACAACTAGGCCTTCCATTCCACTGGAAATTTGGATTAATTTCTGACAATACAGTTCAATTTGTCTTTAGTTCTGCGTAATACTACACAAAATAATATAATTATCTATATCGCAATAATAAATAATTCTAATACGTGCCTACTAATATGTGCCTACTCGATTACAGTTACATGAACGGATGGGTTGGGTCCGAGAGACCCAAGCAGGAAACAAATTACACATATAATCATGTATAGAACCTATATGGCAATAACTACCACACTGAACGTTTCATGTGCAAATAAAAGAAAGGTAGATAGACAAACAGGTTTCTGGTATTATCTATATGTGAGTGGCTGAAGTTTTTGTTATGTCATGGGTATACCCAATGCACACCCAACCCATTGTTAAAGTTAACCCTTTCGTGGGCCGTGGGAAGCATGCTTCCCACTTCACTAATATCTCTCCAGTTCCCTTCTGAAGCGTTCTTATTGCCCATGTCATGTATTGTAATTTATCTTTGACTATTGGAAACGTTTCTGCTTGGTGCACTTCCCGCCATTTCCATCATTGTTGAGTTTGGAGGCCATGTGAGGTAAAGTGTGAATGATATAGCATTGTCGTGACCGTACTTCTACCAGTTTTTATGGATTATCGTCCTTTTTTTTATGTTTTGATGTATGTGAGAATGTGTTTGTTTATTTTGTCATTTAGTTAGATGTTTGGGTAATGTTCTATTTGTGTTTTACACATTTTTGCGGGGTAATCTGTGTATTATCATAATTATTGTATACGTGCGAAAAGTAGTTCCCTTTGCTATTTTCTTGGCATTTTATGATTTTATACAAACGTGTTTTTGAGGGGTAATTTGATAGTCTTTGTACTCTAAATACCAAAATTTTTACTTTCTTGATGCTGATTACGACGATGACTGAATGTCTAGAATAATCCCCAATATATAAATTCGTGTTATCATATGCGAATTCATTTTGCTGTACTATGTAGTTTCGTGTTTATTTTTGTTCATTTCTGTGCCATCTGTTTAGATCCATGTTTTAAAATTTTCTCATAGAAAATTAATGCAAAATAAAAGAATTTTGTTAAAAAAATTGAAATTTTATGTAGTTCATGTCAATTTTTTTTCATACCCCAAAAAGGGCCGCCTGGGAAGAATACTTCCCACCTCCTTGTATGTAATCATGGATGATATGATTTTATTCATCAATGTAAATTCCAATTTAATCATTTACATTATTTAATCATTTTTTGGTATCTGTTTTGTACAAATTAAATCTGGATATATTTTGCCCACGAAAGGGTTAAAGAAGAAATGGCATGCAAAACAAAGATATCAAATACATTGCAAAATAGAATTAGCTAATTTAGGAATGAAAAAGGAAGAAACAATAGATGATTGTATAGAACATTAGCAATAAAAGAAAAAATGAACAAAAGTAGGGGGTCCAATTGAAGAAGATGAAATTGTTTCACTTACTTTAAGAAGATTGAATAGAGAATTTGATAATGATGTTAAAATAACGAAAGCTATAGAAAAATTTAAAAATGAGTGACATAAGAAAAATTTTAAAAGATTCTATAGAATTATTTAATAAAAGAAAAGAAGAAAATAATATCTAGGAAACTGCATCCAAAATTAATCACAAAAGTAATAATATTCAAAATAAAATTCTTAATTGTTATAAACGAGGAAAAACTGGGCACAAAATAAAAGACTAAAAATATGCTAGACTGTAAAAAAATATAAAATGCTTTCATTGTGAAAAATTTGGCCATAAATCACATGAATGCTTGTACAAAAATAAAAACAAAATATAAAAATCAAACATATACTAATAGAAAGGACAAAATACATGAAGCTACATTAATGATCAAACTAACAAAATTAAATAAACTCAGAAGAAAACGGTCCTTGTCTTTCAAAAAAAGAACAAAATATTGAATTGTTAATTGGTACGAAAAACACAATATGGCTTTTGGATTCTGGTGCTACAAGTCATATGCGTTAATATAAAAATACATTTTATTCTTATAAAAAGGAAGATCGAGATATCCAATTAGCTAATAACACTGGCCAACAAAAAAAGTATTTCAAAAAACTTTTAAAATCTTAATAGCTGATTTTTATAGTTTTTTGGGTGCTGAATCCTGTATCTGAACTCCATTTCTTTCCGTCACCCATCAGTTTAGTCAGAATTTGATCTATTAAGATATGGGAAAATATGCTATATATGCAAATAAAATGAAAAATAAGCATCCTCTAAAATACCAACTGAACTTTATTTAGACATAGAAGATGGCTTTATATTCTAAACATTATGTTTTGCAAAGTCTTCACGTGTCCATTGACGTATATTTTCTTTGTGTCTTTTCTTTAAAGCCCGATATAGTTTGTACACCTCTGCACCATTTGCTGACTCTCTTGGTGAATTGACCAACAGTAATCTCCCATCATACTGGTGTTCCAGTGCCCCTGATAAATGTTTTTTATCACTTTCAGATTTTAATGAAAACGCGCACATTGTTCTTCACTTACATCACCTAAATCGTCCAAAAGAATTGTAAATGACTGTTTAAAAAGTAAACCTTGAGGCTCTTTAAACATCTCAATTTCTTGAAAGCATTCAGCATATTGGCAACAAGTGCTTGATAGCCTGGGTCTTTTTTGTTGGCTAGGAACTTATTAACAACGTGATTTAAAGCACTCAACGCTTCATTGTCTGTCATATGTAGTTCAAATTGGGGATCAAACATCACATTTCTAATATCAGTCTCAATGAAGATAACCTCTTTTAATAATTTTGCTGCAGACAATTGAGTAAACTTTTCACAAAGGTACTTGAAACACTGCTCATCTTTAGGTAAAGCAATTGTTTCATGAGACCTAATTTTATTTGCAATGGAGGCAGCAGAATCTTATGTTGATCTACCAGATGTTCCTTTCCCCTGGATTTAAAGATAATGTTACAGGCCAATTCTTTCTAGACTAATGCTAATCTCGTGCACTACCATCGCATTCACATAGTAATATGGGAATTCATAACCTCCTGCACCTCATACATTTCTAGATACTCAGAGCATCATTTGCCTTGCAACACTGAGAAAATGTTAAAATGTGAACAAATGGTGGGTGATACAGCATTTTAATGTTATTTTTGGAATCACCACACTTAAAATGATAAGAATTAGGTGAAACACACACAAAAAGTTTTTTGTTCATTGGTCTGTGCAATTTATTTATTAAGGCAATTTGTACAGGAAATTAATGAATATGTATAAACACAATAACAATTTCATATTGAAAAAAGTTCCTCACATTCAAGATTTAGAATGTAGTTAATTTCAGTTTCAAAAATTATCAATTTTTACAAGAAATTATCTTTTTATGTTCAATGAATGTAATAGAAAAATATTAATTGCAAAAAGGAATAGAGACAAATATGAAGCAGATTATAATAGAAAACGAAGATATTGAATGAAAATAACTTGTAACATAAAAGAATGGGTCACATTACCAAATGTTAAGAAGATTACAATGTGAAGTGCTGTAATTGGTTTGCAAAATACGAGGATGAACGATAAGGAGAGTGAATCTTGCATTCTAAGTAAATTGACAAGAGAAAGTTATGAGTGTAAGAAGTTGCCTTGTAGTTTGGATATTGGTTTATCAAAGGCTATGGGAAGAAAACCCAGAATTAAAATGACCTGGCACTCCAGGTTGAGGGTTAATGCTATGGGCTAACACCCTGTTTATTGGAAAAAAATAATTAAAAAATGTTGAACATACCTAATAGATTACACAAGAACAGATATAATAATATACGAAAAAGATTGCGAAAAAGAACTTTATTAATGGGAACTTGGAATATTCAGGATTTAAGAAATAGAATGGGAGAAATTATAAAAAAAATTGAAGGAAGAAAACAAGATATAATTGTGCTATCGGAAACCAAAAAGAAGGGAAATGGTATTGAAGTTAAAGGAGCTTATTTGCATTTTTAAAGTGGTGTATCAAAAGATAGAAGAGCAAAACGAAGAATATCAATATTAATAAAACAAAAGTATAAAAAATGTGTTTCCAGTTGGGAGGCAATAGATGAAAATTTATTAAAAGTAAATATGTCTATATATGGGTATAAAATAACAAAATTAGGAGTGTATGCTGTAAATGATGATGTCTTAATGCAATCGAAGATGGAATTTTTTAATAAATTAGACACATTAATTGAAGAAATTGGAAATACAAGAGAAATCATTGTTGCTGGAGATTTGAATAGCAGAATAGGACACCAAATTGGAAGTAATATTGTAGGACCTTTTGGGGAATCTATTGTAAATGATAATGATATCAGACTTATTGATATTTGTGAACAAAATTCTTTAAAAATTTTAAATGGATTTTACCAACACAAGGATATCCATAAATTTACTTGGCATCAGGACACCTTAAATAGAAAATCCATCATAGACTACATCATCGTTCGAAAGAAAACAAGATATAAAATTCAAGATGTAAGATTGTATAGAGGAGTGACATGTAGTGACCACTATTTAGTTAATTCAAAAATATTATTCACATTCAGAAAACAATATATGATAGATGAACAAGATAGAAATGCAGAAAGTTCCATTACTGAAATTAATATTACAAAATACGATTTAAAAGGTTTTGAAGATGAAAGTACAGTATTTCTTTATAAAAAACTGTTTAGATGAAAAGCTAGCGAACATTACATACAATTCCACTGAAGAACAGTACCAACGAATATTAAGTTGTTTACATGATTAGGCGAAAGAAGCTCTCGGTATCTGTCATAATTCTCCAAAATCTAAATTACTTTATTATTGGAATGAAGAGATAGAAAATTAGGTAAGAAAAAGGAAGAAAAATATCTAAAATGGTTAAGTACAAAAGAAATTCAAGATCATCATCATCCTAGCGATGTTTACTGCTCTATATTGGCCGTTTATCGCATCCAAGGTGCCATTTTGTTTTGTCATGCCAAGAGTGTTGTAACATATCTCTTCTTTCCATTGCCACTGTTACACCATCTTTACATTTCACTCTTGGCCGTCCTCTTTTCCTCCATCTTGCTGGTGTCCAGTTATAAACCTTTTTGAGCAGTCTTTCTGAATCCATCCTTTGTAAGTGGCCGTACCATAACAATCTTTTCTTTTCAACAACATCAGTTAAACATCCTTCTATATTTAATCGCCTTTTTATAGTCTCTGTTTTTACATGATCAAGAAGCGTGACTCCACAGCATCTTCTCCAAAAACTGTTTTCAACACTATTAATTCTCTTTTTCAGAGCTTGGTTTAGTACCCAAATTTCAGAGCCATATGTTACTGTGCTCTCCACCAAAGATTTAAACAGCTGGATTTTTGTTTTACTCCCAATGTCCTTACTATTAATTTGCTGATTATCTGTCGACCTTTTCCGATTTTTGATAAAATGTCGGCTTGATCTGTACCTTTTTCATTCAGAATTACTCCTAAATACTTAAAATCTTTCACATTTTTGATCTTTGAACTCTCTAGAATTAAATCTTCCTGTACATCACCAACTACCAAATAATGTGTCCAAGTCCAATAATGTGTCAAATAATTCAAGATAAAATAAAATTTAAGGCACAACAAGCTAAGGTTAGGAAAAAAGTAGCAGATATTAAAAATTTAAATTGGAATGGCATGTGTCAAAAAATAGAAAATTTTATTGGCGGAAGGAGAAGTACAGAAGCATGGAAAATTATTAAGAAATTTAGGAAAAATTCCCAGGAAAATGAACAGATTCAATATATCGATATTCAAGCATGGGGCAAGTATTTCCAAGAATTATTATCAGAAACCAGAGAAGAATATTTAGATAACACAAGAAATATTAGAATACATAATGTTGATAATAGCTACATTACTGTAGATATTGAAATTGTGAAGAAATCGATTAAATTATTAAAAATGGAAGAGCAACGGGTGTAGGTGGAATTCCAGCTGAATTATTAAAATATGGTACTGATAAATTACATAACTTGTTAAGAGAATTATTTGAAAAATATTTAAATGGAGAAACAGTACCAGAAGATTGGAAGATAGGTTATATTACAGTGATACATAAAAAAGGCAGGAAAGACAAATGTAAAAATTACAGAGGTATTACTGTCACCAGTATATTTAGCAGAATATATGGAAAAATAATTAAGTATTTTTTGGAAAAATGATTTTAGGGATGCAGAAGAACAGGCAGGATTTAGAGCAGGCAGATCTACAATAGATATTTTGCTTACAAGAAATTATTGCAAAAAAAGTAGTTTGAGCACAACCTCTTCATTTAGTATTTATTGACATTGAAAAAGCTTATGATAGTGTACCGTTGATCAAATTATGGGATGCTTAGAATGCAAGTCATATTAATCCAATTTTAGTGAAATCCATTCAAGAATTATATAAAAATTCATTTTCGAAAATAAAAATTGGGAAATTTATATCAGCTGGTTTTGTATCAAATAAAGGATTACGTCAAGTATGTTGTATATCACCTACATTATTTAAAATTTATATTGAAAATTGTTTGAACATTTGGAAGAAAAAATGTTATAAAATGGGCTTACAAATAAATGAATGCACAATTTATACATTACAATTTGCTGATGATCAATTGATAATAGCACAAGATAATAGCACAAGATATAGAATTTCTGACTAGAACATGAATTCAAGAATATAACAAGTGGGATCTGAAAGTGAATATGGAGAAAACCAAATATACGGTAATTGGAGACAACGGGACAGATTTGGTTTTAGAAGAAGACTGGGGAAAATTATACACACAAAGGAATATAAGTACTTGGGAATTAAAATTACAAATGATGGAAAACAGTTTACAGAAATTCGGTCAAAAATAAATTCAGGAAAAAGAACGATTTCACTTTTAAATAGTATTTTATGGGATAAAAGTATCAAAAAAGAGACAAAAATTAAAATATTTAAAACGATAATTAGAAGTATCTTGACTTATGGATCAAAAGTTTGGACTTTAAATTCACAGTTAAAACAAAAATTATTGGCAACTGAAATGGATTATTGGAGAAGATCTTC
Source organism: Acheta domesticus (assembly GCA_031308135.1). NCBI lineage: Eukaryota > Metazoa > Arthropoda > Insecta > Orthoptera > Gryllidae > Acheta > Acheta domesticus. The sequence goes on along the minus strand of JAHLJT010002630.1, from coordinate 98,073,607 downwards.
AAGATTTTCAAGAAGGGACAAAATTCGAAATGAAATTATTAGGAGAAATGTGAATGTATCACATTCGATAATAGAATATAAAAATAAAAAACGGCTAACCTGATTCAGACACATAAAAAGAATGGAAGAATGGAGATTACCCAAATTAGTGTTTTATTGGGAACCAAGTGGAAAAAGGAAACGTGGAAAACCACCTGTATCATGGAAACAAGAAATTATAAATGTATTGCAAGAAAAAGGTATAAACAAAGATGAAAGCTACAATAGAGAACAAAGGAAGAAATTAATTAAGTAAATTATTAAAATTTGTATTTTTAATTATATCATTATTGTTACTGTTAATATGGAATTGTTAATTGTGTAATTATTAGGAAACCGGAAAGATGTAAAACATTTCAAAACCCGGAAATATGTATATATATATATATATATATTTATATTTATATTATATTTATGAGTGTAAAAGAAGATACATCATCCTATCTACTAGAATTATGACTTACAGGTTTGATATGATCATTAGAAGAAACTTTGGATGGTAGTAAATATGTTTTAACAGTAATTGATATTTTCAGTGAATATTTATTACTCCAATTAGAAAGAAAAATGACACAATTTAAGTTTTAAAATATCTTATAAACAGAGAGGAAAGACAAACATAAAAAGGTGAGAAAGTAAAAATTAAAAAGAGTTTATACTGACAACAGAGGAGATTATTTAGCTGATGACTTAGAAAAATGGTTTAAAGAAAAATATATAAATTTGAATATAAGTAACAGTTCCAAGAGATTTTTATAGACAGACCAACACTATAACTTTATTCAATAAATCACATAATTTCACAGTCGGATAATTATAAAAACAGCAACGTTTCGGAGAACAGTTGTTTCTCCATCATCACGCCATACAGTGATAAAATTAGATGATAACGATGTGAACAAGAACATAGTCCTATGATGATGTTCGTACATACAGTTTATAGTCATGAGCATAAGTAGTTAAAAGACGTTTACAGATGGTTATTCTAAAAGAGAAAAAAATATAAACCTCAAATTAAAATGTGCAAAAATTTAAAAATTGTGACAAATATTGAATTAAAATACAAATAAAAATGAAAAGTATCTAATTTTAGGGCAAGTGAACAGCAAAGGAGATCCATACTCACGTTTTGATAAAGAACATGTTTCGACAGGCTGAGATTTAAACCTTGTGACGAGAGCTCTTACTGCGAAGAGCGTAGCAGGAAGAGTGTTGGGGTGATAAGAGGGTATTGGGAGGGGCGGTGGTGGAAGGCAGAGGTGGGGGTAAGGGAGGATGAAGGAGAGGGTTACCAGAAGTGCTGGACGTGCGACTGCGTAAAAAATACTTACATGGAGGGGTCTTTAGATCAGTAGCAGGTGGTTGGACTTTCAAGGCGGAAACAAAGTTGGAATTATGTGGTGGCTCGTTGTGTTTCTCCTGAGAAACATAGCCTCGATCATGAAGCCCATCAAAACTAAGAAATTCAGGTCTTTCAATCTGTAAGTCTTTAAATTTGATTAAAATGGAGTCATAACTTTTTGAAAAGATGTTGCAGTCCATGTTGGAGTTCATGGATGCTATAGTTTTGATAAAAAGAGATTCCAGGACAAGTCTGGAGTTCCAATTTGGTTCAATGGCTAATATGTTGGGATTAGTGAAATCAATAGTATGGTCGTGTTTGATTCGATGGGCCGTCAATGAGTTTTGTTTCTCAAAGGGGAGTTTAATATGTTACTGTTACTTTATATTCAAATTACTAAAAATTATATAATTGTTAAAATTGTTATAATTGTTAAAAAAATTATATAACTGTTACTTTATATTCAAATTACTAAAAACAGACAGTCCTAAATACTGATAAAAAAAAATATATATATATAAAGCATGAATACATACACAGTGCTTACTCCTGAACGTAATGGAAAAGCAGAGAGAATAAGTAGATGAATTGTGGAAATGACAAGAACTATGTTGATACATGCTGAATTACCAATACACCTTTGGAGTGAAGGCATTGAAACAGAAGCATATATAAAAAAAGTGTTCTGTTTATAGAAATCACAAAACATCACATGAAAAATAGATAAAGGAAGAAAATGAAATATAAGTTTTTTTAAGAGATCTGGGAGTGAAGCTTATGTACATATAAAAAAGCAGAAACAAAAAGCAAAGTGGATGAAAAGGCAGTAAAAAGGATCATGATAAGCAACGAATTGTAAGTGAATAAAATAATGTTGTAATGTAATGATGGGGTTTATTTTAAATATATTAAAGAATACAGAGATAAAATAATAATTAATTCAACAATAAATACATTGATGATCTGAACATGTTGACATTGTGATAGAACACGATATGAATGTTGAGATTTAGTGATTCTGTTGTATTCGTATCTGGAAATTTTGATACAATTAATTTCTGTGTAAACCCATTTCTTTTCACAAGCTGCTTTCCTAACTGTAAAATTACTATTTAATACATACATACACATAATGTAAAGAACTGCTGACCTACCTACTTAATTCAGATTTTCCATCACTTTCAAAATATGTTGTAAGAACATAGAAAGAATTGTATGAAGATTGAAGTCCTGCCTGAACATAATACAGTAATATATTACTGATTCACAACTGGTTTTATGGTTAATTTATCAACTGACACTGATTTTCTCTCGTTCAAAATTCAGTAAAGGCTCCTGATGAGATACTTTCTAACAAGACTATTCCAAGAACTTTCAAACCACTTCATTCGTGTATCCTTTTCTGTAGCAAAAATATAATCTATCACCAAACTCTGAATATTCCCGGATATTGAATGACATCATTGACAGGATCTGAAATAATCCTTTCATAAAGATAGTAATTTATTTCTACACTATCAATCTGAAAATTAATACATTATCAAGTTCTACTTCATTCACGTCCCTTCTTTTTCCTATTCAAATATCAATGATATGGCATCAACTTTTTGATGTTATCATTGATTGGTGATAACAAGTTCCCCACAGCAGATGATAGTAATGCCTACATTCATTAAACAATGAACAGAATTCTGTTATGTTAACCCTTAAGTGGTAACACCAGTCTCTCAGACCCTACTGCTATTTCTTTTTGTTAATTTGACGATACTGGTTAAGTTGCAACTACAAACGCTTAGCTAGGATCATTTGAGAGTCTTTCTATAATGCGAGAACATCATTCTGCAATTTTTCTTACTCACCCAAATTTGTCAAGAAGGCCTCAGAGACCTGTGTTACTGTAAATGAGAGTATATTTTATGTATGATGTTCTTTTTCAGAGTAAGATGATGTTTTCTCACATTTCATTCTCGTAGAAACTAACAAAGGTTATGTTAGTTCAGTAGAAAATATTGAAAGAAAACGAATTTATAGAGATGTCTTCCCAAAGTCCACTGCTGGTTCAGAACTGAATTGCTCGATGTGTTCCATGAAGCAGTGCAATGAATGTGTGAAGAAATATTGTGATTACTAATCTATTGTGACTATGTTACATGCAATGACCAAATTTATAATATTGATTTATAAAAAATAATTTCACAGAAATATATGAAAATATTAATTTCACACTAGCTTCAAACATTTGTGTAACAACTCTGCTTTAAAAATTTAATATCAATGTAAAAAAATTATATAATGAAAATTTTGTCTTAAACCTATGTATTAATAGTTATATAACAAGCATATTCAATAAAAACATTGAATAATGCCTAAATAATATGAAAAAAAAATCGCAGGGCCTGAGAGAGTCGGTTTGTTACCTTTCACGCAATAAATTTTGTCACCACTTAAGGGTTAAACAACCTATTACTGATTCTCTCAAAGTACATTGTACAGCCACAAGGCACAATTCTGAACGGAAACTCCATTCCATTTACAAGCAAAACGTTCAATGGCGTGCTGGCTCGTAATCACTATCATACCTGGATATTCTCAAACGTACGTCTTCTGTATCATATGTCACTACATTCGCATGTTACATTCGTTGTAATGGAATAATACCAATACAGATTAAAAAGGAATAGTGCACGACCTCTTGGTTCCCTCCAGTGAGCGGGAAGTTAAACAAAATTGGAATGCGACTAGCTTATAATAAAAACGTTTCTTAAAGAACTAAAACAATATAAGTTGTATATTTCATTCCGGTGGGCTTAAACACGACAGATACAAATCACGCGCGAATTTAACTCATTGGGAGCGAACCTCCTGCCTAACAAAATGTATTTTTTAATAAATTCGCGAACGTCCTTCTATAATCAGGGTTACTGATAGCGCGACCTCAGCCACGTGCTTACCACGTGCTCCCCCCGCCCACTTGTGTGGCAACACAATTAACTGTTGCCGAAATGTCAAGAGACACTATAATTATCATAATTATGAAATTGAAATTTAAGTAACATAAAACTGTAAGTGTTACTTTATGGGGTCCAGAGCTACATAAATCAGTCCACCTGAAAACAAAATAATTATTTTGATCGGCGACAAAGATATACAAATAAATACGATTTGCAATCAGTAACAGAAGTAACAAAGCTGTATTAGATTGTTAAGTCTCCCTTTCACTCAGGGAACACAAAATGCAAGTTTATTTACGTCAAAAAACAGTTTAAAACTGTGTGTGACGAGCTGTGGGAAGAAGTGAACAACAAGTTTATTATTACAAGTTTATTTCATGATGTACACAAATATACAAGATTACTTCTTGAAATAAACGGATTCATCCGAAAAAACCTAACAACTATTGTTTCCAGGTCATGGCCATCCATTAATAGCACACATGATCCATTCAGAGACAACTAGCATTCGTGGGAAAAATATGCGTGTTAAATCTCGTGACAAGCATGTCTTCCAGTAGTGCTGCGCTCGAACGGGCGGTACCGTTACTAAACGAAGCTGTAGTAGGTGATTACTGAACAGTCTCAACCATGGCCGTCTCGAATAGCCGTGTCTCAACCAATTGATTGCGGTTAATTTCTAAGCGGTACTTTTGAATCATTCAAACACGCTTCCCATTTGGTGTAGATTTATAACTTATTTTAGGATTTCCTAGGAAGTGTAGTATACCTTACAATGGAAGTGACTAAGGATAACAACAAATTCAATAAAATTAATGGCTGAAATTTATTTGATTTGAATTTTTGTCAAAAAACCTAAAAACTGTATGAGTGACGTATGGAAGACAAGTACCATCTGCGCACGTTTTCTTAAGCTCCAAAATCTCTTCCCAACATTTTCATTATAAATAGTTGAAAGATAAATAAAAGATGATGATAATAATAATAATGATAATAATAATAATAATAATAATAATAATAATAATAATAATAATAATAATAATAATAATAATAATAAACAACAAGTACCAATAGCCAGCTGAGTACCAATCTCGGACCAAAGGATCGCGGGTTCTAGTCCCGCCTTGGACATGGGTGTATTTGTGTATGTCTGTATATGTGTGCCGTCCGTTCACCCCTCAATATCATTATCATTTCATGTTCCATAGCCCCCGGGCTAACAACCCTGGGGGATAAAAATGGGATCCAGCTAGAAGTGATCCCTAATGACGTTTCATGCCCTGCCACCGAGATCTGGTTTCTGATCCCTGGTAAATGCAGTAGGCATGTACGCCTGGTCCGAGTCGGCCTATATGCAAGCAAAATAAAGAGGAGGAGAAAGTTCTTGGGAAACGAGCTTCACTGAACTCAACTCTATTACCGTTCAACCAAGCGTGCAGGGTCAGCGAGTGCCGTGTGGATGTGGTGATAGTGACGGTTGTGGATGCTTTATCTGATAATTAGGGGGCAATTTTAATGAAATGTGTTTTTTTAAACTTAAGAACAACGCCATTTAGTACAGAAATTAATTTTATGTTATGATAAAACGAAATTACCCATTTTTGTATGTAATGTTTTTGCATTTTTTCGTCGATTTCGACTAATAAGTATTTTTTTTTTTACTTTTTGCGTCACTTTTATTGCATTTTCCCCTGATTTCATCGAAATCATTTCGTATCATCGTATCGTATTAATTGCTATCGTTTTAATCGTAAATTGCTTCAAACAATATTTACCAGATATAACAAATGTTCATCACAGAATTCCTGAATAGCTATAAACGATTTCTTCGCTCATTCATTGTAATGATAGCCGTTGTGAGTGCTATGTAATCTCAGGTTCCTGCGATGCCTATCGGCGCTACTGAGAGTTCGGCCAATTTCCCAATAAAGACAGAGATTTTCTTTTAATGAACAGTCCAAACCAAAAGTTTTCAAGTTGAGTTCCCTTGAACAAAAGGAAGAATCCTCAATTACGTCAGAATAATACACAACAGCTTGAGTTGTTCATCTAAAATGGTTTTGATAAATTTTTAACGTCATTTTGCTTTGTTTTTAGGGCATTTTATTGATCATTTTTGACGTTTTAGGTCATCAGAATCCGCCGCCTAGTTATAATGTATGATGTAAATTTGGTTTTGTGTTATGATGAAGCAAACCAATGTGTCAACAGTTTGTAATACGTCTTGAATCTGAATTCCGATGTATTATGGAATACACAATATTGTTAATAATAATAATAATAATAATAATAATAATAATAATAATAATAATAATAATAATTTATATTCAGCCGACACATAACATCTTAAGTCGTGATTTAGAGGAATAATAATAATAACCTAGGGAGGACACGACCTTGCAGTTGGTGATGGAGCTTGAGTACCCCCATGGGCCTGAGAGCTTTGTCAGCCCAAGCTACTGCTAGGGCCTCCCTTGCCGAATAGGTTGAAGATGAGGGGTCCGACGAAGAAGTCCTCCATTTTGAGGAGAGTGGGAAGTAAGTAGAGAGGGATGGGTCATGAACCTTTGGACTTCCTGCTATCGGTCCAAGGAGGGTACAGGAGAGAAACTGGGTTGGCACACCAGGCCACTGATTAGAGTGGAGGCCCGAACCTTGCATTAGCCAACGAAAAAGGCTGCCTTCAAAAGTCAGTGAAAATCCCGTAGGGTTTAGTACTGGCGATCGGAGGGACCCCTTGCTGGGCCCTGCGGGGGGATGTCCCGAGGCCACTGTGGGTCGCAGAAACGGATGGCAGGAAACAACCCAAGGGTTAAGTGTGATCTGTGAACTCGAACTTGCTACCTGCAAATCTTCACTTAAAACCAATGTGCAAAATGCATAGAACAAGAAATGTAATGAATCTTAACATGCCTTGTTCTACCAATGTCCCATACCTGCTCAGAAACCGAGCTAATGTCACCTTGTCGACATCTGGCCATCTCACGGATGATAGTCCCAGGGACCCAGAGTCGGCAGTAGCTCGAAGCCATCGTCAGATATGCAGATGGGATGAAATGAAGGTGATTGATGCTTTTACTACGCAAAAGCGAAAAACAGGGGCTCGGAAATAGAAGTTTTCAAGGTAGGAAAGAGCAGAACCCAGATATGAGACCTACCCTAGACTCAAAGAAACTTGCCAGTCAACGACGATACATACTCAGCAGTGGAAAATTCACAGTAGAACAACTTGCAGACATCTAGAGAAACGCGGAGTATGTTCTTCGATCAAACTATTCACATGACGAACATTTAGAACCATCTAATATCCCTGAAAACGATTGTCCTCCTGAAGGTTCATCTCTTCCAAATGAAACATCCGTCAGTGGTGAAAATACATCTGGCCATGAGTCACACGATAAGGACATGATGAGGGACCTCCTCCGACACGAGATAGAACGAATTCGTCTACTTCCATTCGAATCTCGTGCACCGTTGAGGAGAATTTATGAAAATGCTAAAGCTAAGAGAGTGATAGAAACAGCTAATTCTGTCTTAAATGAGGTTGTACAAACCTCAAGTAGAGATCTAGATATTACTGAAATCAATCACATCGTGTATGCAACTGGATATGTAGTATCTCAGATAATCTTGGGACCAGCCAAGAACACCGATGGCCGACAGCTAGACAGAGTAAAAAGCTCCTTACCTCCATGGATGAAAAGAATTATGAAACGGATAGCCGACACACGGCGTGAAATATCACTCCTAGCCGAGGCATCTTCTAAGACAAACCACACGTATAAAATTCAACAAAAAATACTCCACGTTGAACAAAAATACCTAATTGACAATGACACAACAAGGCTAATGGTAGCTGAAAAGCTAAAAGAGAAAATCCAAGCATGGGCTCAACGAATAAGACGGTACAAACGTAGAGAAGATTTCCGTGTACAGAACCGGTTGTTTGAAACAGACGCGAAGAGATTCTATCGCAGTCTGACTGAAAAACCGAATGGAAATGCTGCCCCTCCTTCAAAAGATGACGTCGAAACATTTTGGGCAGGAATCTGAGAGGAAACCACAACAAAGACGCATCGTGGCTTCAATCTGAAGTTGATGCTGCCAATGGACTGGTGGAAAGAGTGGAACATGTTCAAGGATTCTCGAAAGAGGACCTATGCCAAACAATTAAGAATATGGGAAACTGGAAATCCCCTGGGGTTGATAAGATCTAGATTTATTGGATTAAGAAATTAACAGCATTACATTTTCATCTTGCAAAGGCTGTTAATAAAATTTTAGAAAACCCTAAGGAACTCCCCGAATGGCTCACTCGCGGCATCACGTATTTGCTACCCAAAGGAGGAGACAGCTCCTTGGCGAAGAACTACAGGCCAATTACGTGCCTGCCGGTAATGTACAAACTTATAACTGCAGCCATAGCTGACAAAATGTATAGGCACCAAGAGAACAACCATATGTTGCCAGTTGAACAGAAAGGATGTCGTAAAGGTTCCCATGGCTGTAAGGAAATCTTGCTTCTGAATAAAATAATTTTGAATGATGTAAAAAAACGAAAACGTAATTTAAGCATGGCTTGGATTGACTACCAGAAGGCCTTTGAAAGTGTACCACACGATTGGATTTTGAAGACCCTGGAGATCTATCGATTTCATCCTAGATTTGTTGAGTTTTGCAAGGCTAGTATGAAGTCGTGGAGCACCAGGTTACTAATCCACAGCGGAAAGGGAGTAGTAGAAACAAGAAGTATTCAGACTAACGGGAATTTTTCAAGGAGATTCACTATTCCCTCTGCTGTTTTGCATTAGTTTGATCCCTCTATCGGGACAGCTGTCGCACACTGACTTTGGTTACAAGCTCCATGGCGATGAAATGCCTGTATCACATTTATTTTACATGGATGATCTTAAAGTGTTTGCTAAAAATGAAGCAATTCTCTCCCAAATGCTGTCTGTCATCAATGATTTTAGCAATGACATCCGCATGAAGTTTGCTCTTGACAAGTGTGCAAAAGTCAACTTAAAAAGAGGCAAAATGACCACGTCGGAGAACATTGAAGTTGATAGACACACTGTGATTCAAGATCTTGAGCCAGGTAAAACTTACAAATATCTGGGCATTGAAGAATGTGAGACCATCTTGAACGACACAATGAAAGAGAGAATTCGCAAGGAGTATTATAGAAGAGTGAGACTTGTCCTGCAGTCCGCTCTGAACTCAAGGAATAAAATATCAGCAATAGGTAGTTTGGCGGTGGCTGTAGCCGAATACAGTTTCGGACTAGTAGACTGGACTGAACAGGAAATTCGCATCATGGATCGAAAAACCAGAAAACTGCTTACAATGCATCATGTTGCCCACCCCCGGGCTGATGTACATAGACTTTATGTGTCACGTAAGGAAGAAGAGGCCTGAGGCAAATTGAAGCCTCCTGGCACAATGCAATAACTGGGATGGGAAATGTAGTCAGCCATCAAGATGACCCTCTAATAAGGCAGGTCATGAAATCTGACCGAAGACTGGGAAACAGAGGCATTGTAAGTGTAGCAAGAAGCATTGCGAACAAGACTATGCAAGACACTCAGAATGACAGAGACACTGAACTTCTAATGCTACATAACAAGAAATTTGAGACACAAAAAATGTTAAAGAAATCGTGGAGAGACAGACCACTCCACGGACAATATTTGAAACGAATGGATAGGGTACAGATCAATAAAGATCAATTATTTATGTGGCTTAAAAGTGGAAGAATGAAGCCAGAATCGGAAGCACTTGTAACAGCTGCCTAAGATCAGGCCTTGAGAACACATTATGATAAAGCGGTTCTCAAAATTTCGCAAGATGATAAATGCTTCATTTGCCAGGAACAAGTAGAAACCATCGATCATATTGTCTCAGCTTGTCCAATCCCTAGTAAAGACCGAATACTTGAAAAGACACGACAGAGTGTGCAACTACCTCCACTGGCAGATCCGTACCGCCCTCGAATTTCCAAACACATGCCCCAAGTGGTACGAACACTCACCCAAGCCGGTGACGTCGTTGGATTGTGTACAAAACCAAACTGATCGCACGATAACGCCAAACAAACCGGATATAGATATCCGGGATTTGGAGAAAAATTGTTTGCTTGTCGATGTTGCTGTACCTTGGGATCAAAACGTCGTTACCAAGGAGGCAGAGACTTTGTGTAAGAACTTGTCTAAACTTCCCGGTAATTCAAAACACTGGGAAGTGCAAGAAATCGCTTTATTTGGAACAGCCCACATTTTGCGCAAAGTATTGTAGAGGCACCGACAGTCCCGAGATCTGTTCCTGAGGTAGCTGGTTGCAACCTCGAGTAGATTTGATTTTGAGCCGACCCCTTAACACCTTTGGTTGTGATGTGCTGGAATAATAATAATAATAATAATAATAATAATAATAATAATAATAATAATGTTCACTCTCATTACAGCGAGAGAAATATGTACCCCATAATAATTTTATACGTTATAAACTTCTCGGCAAATGGTAGGTAATTTATACTAACAAAATGCTGTAATGTGAGATGCCTGGTTGCCCTCATCTGCTGTCTGCGGGGAATAAAGGGCCTTTAACTAGTAATAATCGCACCTCAGATAATCATTGCCACTGAGCAAAGCTAGGGGGGAGTACTGTAATCACGTTCGTAGGGCAGGGAGAGCCAGGCGACTCATGAAACTATGAATATGCGAAGGTGGCATCCCTGACCTCCACCATATTCCGCAAGTGAAGCTAATCTGCCGTATTGATGTGCCCAAAACACGTCTAACACGATAATAAATGGTAGTACCCATTTTTCAATGGAATTTAATAATCTTAGGATTATTAAAAATGAAATAACAACTAAAATGGTTAATCTTTACAAACTGCGGGGTCACTGTAAAGTATTTTCAGTGAGTGAAAACCAAAATAACCTCAAACACAAAACATCAAGAATACTACATTACTAAATGTGCTTCTTCTGCCTTTGAGATTTCTTACAAGTCTCAAGAAGTACGCAACTAAATAAAAACTTAACACTTCTAACATTCTGAAGGAGCATGTGATGTACAAATTATTACGAAATATTCTTAGTATTATCACAATAGTCGAAATCTGGCAACCATACGTTTCAAAAAAGCACACTGTCGTACTGTTCTGTTATTTATTTCACGATTTCCTTACAACATTAAGTACTCTCATATGAAGTCAAAAGAGTAGGATCTTAAAGTTTGGAATTTTGCAGAAAGGCCAGTAACACAATTGATGTCAACAATGTGCAAAACTTCCGGGTTTCTTTGTGGAAGGGGTCAAACATAATGTTAGTTATCCTTTTGAACTCTTCAGTGAACAATTATTTCTGCACAATTTACTTAGGTGAGGTAGAAAATCTGCTGAAGTTCTTCGAAATACCAGTTTCTACAAACGTATAAAGAAGTTCCACCAAAATCCTCTTCTTGAAAGCAGAACTTACTGTATGTACTAGACCAGAGGTGCACAAGCGCCTCATTTGAGCTCGTTCTTGGGGCGCCGGGCAGCCCACGCCCCACGGCGGACAGTGGGCTGAAACGGGCTGAAACGCGCGCATTGGCTTTCACAAGCAATTATTTTAAAATAAGGCCTCCAAAATGTTGTTGTGCGCTACAGATCTTTAATATAAGATCTAAAATAACTAAATTTTGTAAACAATTGCAATTTACAGATGGCGCCACCCTCATTTTCAACAACTATTTTCATGCTGTTTTGGCGGAGATTAGAAAAACACACAAGCCTGACAGGAATAGATAGATTTAGAAAATATAGTAAAGGAATGTGTACCATTGGATTGTAGAGGATGCTAATTTCGAATTTGCTATCAAAATAGTCCAATTCAAAATGGCGAATCCAAAATGGTGACTATTTTTGAAATTGGAATTCAGTTTTGCCAAAAGTATACCATGAAAATTGTGGTGTAATTTACTGCAAATTTGATCTCAGATTGTAAAATTCAAAATGGTGATCCTAATTTTAGGATTTCAATTCAAATTATCTAAACTACATATTATAGGGTTTGTGAGGGCGTTGATTGCGAATTTGCTGTAAAAATTGTAAAATAATGAATATCAAAATTTGAAAAGTCATCGAATTTCCCAAAATTAAATATTTTGGGAATTTTGGAGGAGTTATGTATTATATGTCAAAAGAAAGAAAGTTAAGATTTAAATGGTAATTACAACACGTTCAAGTACTTTTAATGACATTTATTAAGTTTAAATACATAATCAGTGGAATTTGAATTATTAATAAAAATCGTAATCGTAATTAAAAAGGTTGTTTATCATCTTCCTACAATTTCAACATTGAAAATATAAATTTTTAATTTCCCGTATACGTACGTATATACGGAGTATATACGTAGTATAGGGAAAGTTATGTAATGCTGAGGAAAATCGATTTCCAGATATCAACGAAAATACACGTTTTGGGGCCCTCTGATACCGAAAATGTGTTTCTTTTCAAAACGTCCGTCCGAATGTCTGTTTGTGAACAATCGTAGCGCCCGAAACAATAAGTACGATTTCTTCCCAAATGAATATTCCGCAGCCAATTTGGTTGCACTCCAGGCGTCGCGATTTTGAAAGACATTCCTCAAAATTTGGGGATACTTTATAGTAAGCCCCTCGGACATTTTCAAAATTTTCTCAAAAACGGCTCCAAATTTTTTCCTTAAATTTCCTATAAGGATAGAATAAAATGCACTTATAAAGGTGGTATGGGTCCGAATTTTTCTGAATGAAATATATTCTTTAAATTAGATCTTTGAATGAGATCATGTACAATTTTTCAGAATACTATTAGTTTATCGTATACTTTTCCGTAAAATAAAGTGTTTAGAAACAAGATTTTCTCATAAATAGTTCCAAATTTGTTCATGAGTTTTTTAATCTAGCATAGAAAAGCAAAAGAAAAAAATCTGTAACCTAAAAATCTGAGTGTGACTTTCAATCTCTCAGGCAAAGGTCAAGAACATCACGCGGGTAATATTCTTTTCTTCTTTTTCATTTTACTTGATGCTCTACAATGGGAGAGCAAGGGATCAGATGTCAATAAAAATCTTTGAAAAATGTCCATTAAATTATGCTTTCTTGACATCTTTCTCGAATTTTGGCATCGAAATTTTTTGAAGTCTTTATTCCTATGCTCTGTAGCCTCTTCAGATAAAGTTCCTGAAAATAACGAAACAAGACTATCAGTTGAAGTTTTAACTAATGAATGATTTTCTGTGGTAATGTAGTGAACCAACAGTGCAGAGAAAGTACTTATTTTCATATGGAATATGCAAGACAATGAGAATACTTAAAATTTTCCTGGAATCAACCTGAAACTATTAGAGCTAATATGTTTTCTACGTTAGTAATTCGCCTACATTTAGGACGTAAGTCACTAGTTTTACAGGTTGATGGTGCAATATATTGCAATACTCATATATTGAATGCAATATATTGACTCAACTTGTTCAGTTTCATGATTAGAATGAAACTATTAACTAGACTGCCTTCTTGAGTCAATTACAAAATTGTGAATAAATTAAAATCTTAATTTTTGTAAAGTAGTGTTTTTATGGAACTTAAAAATATAATACATTGATTTGCAACTACTCTATTGCCAATGTTTGAAACATGGTCTCTACATCACACTCTCTAATGATACAAGTTACATAAAAGAATTGTGTTAAAAATGTATTCATACCTATAGGTAAGTCATGGTGTTTAATGATCTCCCTGCCATGAACAAGAACTTTATGAACGGAAGGGCTCATAGGCCAAAAATTAAAATCTTTTTTTAACAATTTTGCTGTTTTCAAAGCAAAATTGCCAAATTTATTGGCGTTCAACGGCTCAGTTGTGTTAATGGCCGTCAAAATAGTTGCTAATCTCTTGATTATTTTCTTTTTTATTTTTAATATTTTCGAAGAAATTTCAGGGTTCGCAAAAATTTTTCGGGCAGTATTCCCGTCATTACTCGAACCGAATCCTGTGAACGTGAGATAGTAATATCAGTTCAATCTTAGTAGCTTGTGAAGATTTGCTATAAATAAGAAATGTATACATGTTAAAAAGAGACAAACGCCAGCAAAGACATTTTAATAGTTAAAATTGGTGTCGGAAAATGAAATTGAAATATAATCCAATAAAATACTAGATTTCCATTCTAATACATCTTAAAAACAAACATGAAGGTAAATCTAAATGCATGAAATAATCCGCAAGGGTAATTATAAAATAATTTTTATTAGGTACTGTAATATTTCACAATAATTTTGAAACTACTATTTTAAAGTTTAAATTATTATTATTATTATTATCATTATTATTATTATTATTATAAAAAGTACCACTATTTTGTGTAAACTTACTCATTTACATAATTTTATCAGTTTACAATTTTACATATTTTTTTCAGTTTCATTTTACTAGAAAATCAGACGTTTTACCTTCCTTAATGCATACTCAAATTACTATTTTCTAACATTGTACAACGAGAAGAAATGTAGTCAACAAAAATTTAAGGGTTGGCCTGAATAGCCGAGGACACCAAGGCTAAAGAACTGTTGCTGCCTTGACTTGAAAGGCCGCAGATTTGAATCCCGCCCCGTGCATGAATGTTTGTGTGTGACCGTATGTGTGTCTCGCCGTTACTCCAAAGGTACAAAGCATGTTATTTATAGTGGTCACTGTATGACCACAGAAGTTAAAATCGACCTTAAATAAGTAAAATAAAGAAAGAAAAAAAGAAATTGAGAATTTAAGAACCACGAAGAAGTGTGATCATAATTACTAGTTTAATTTTGCGTGAATATTTTTGGTTAATTATATTTCCTTGCTTTGGACAATCTACGAGTAAGCCCATTCGTCTGCGAAACTTTTCTTGAATCTGATTTTTTCTTCTTTTAATTAATCTCTTCTGATCAGCAGTTAATCGTGTTCCTTTTTTGCGCATGTTTTTTGGCAAGCACATTCTAAGTAATATAAAGTTACATAAATACCATAGTGTTATACTATGTTATAATATGACAATAAGAAATATACAAAATTGAGAATGGTATAATTTCTACGAATGAGAAATTTTTTTTACAAAATGATTATTGTAAATTCAAAGTTACCGGTATGAAATTTGAAGTATATATTCTAAAAATTTGATCCTTGAATGCAATGGGGAAATACCATATTCAAAACAAGCCTCATTAGATCTACGGACTGATTTGGATACATGTAATTTGTTCAGATCTTTTTGACCTGCTTGACAAATGTAACATCTCTGGAAATAATAATAACAATTATTGTGGTTTTCATATTAATATTAAATGAAAACAGTTTTTGTTACAATTATTACCGAGGAAGCTCGATTATTCGTCAATGCATTTATAGCTTTTCCATCCACCATTGTGAGGAATAAACGATGTTCAAAAATTATTTCCTTATTTCCCACGTTAACTTTAGAAGGGATTAAGTTGTTATTTCATCTTTGACTCTGTTGTACTCTGTTTGAATAACATTCACAGATTCCTTCTCGAATGCAATTCTTATTGGTCTACAATATCTGTTTAAAATTACAAATAAGCAATATAAAATAATTTTAGTTATAAAAATTATCATAATGATATAAATAATAATAACAAAAATAATACAATTATTGAGAGACTTTTATCAAAACTTACGTACTTAAAGTGATACGCCACATTTTGGGAGATATATAGGTCTTGGTAAACAAGATTTTTTTCTGAGTGTTTTCATAATTACGTGAAAGTGATAATTAAATCGCCTTTAACAGCATAAAAAGAATATTCCAAAACATCAATTATTACCTAGTTGACGAAGGTGTTTCATTCTTCCATATACTAATTGATTGAGTATTGGCTTGCACAATTTTTAAAGGAACAATAGTAGTTATGAACACAGATTCGTCGGACCTCTCGTAGTGCTGTTTATATTGTCTCTGACCAGCACTGCCATCAAACCCCCATTTATAATATACAAGAAGGTGTTTGGGTAAACTATCATTATTAATAAATTCCATGAATCTTGATGCAGTGTGATCCAAAAGTCTCTGTAGAGGAACTATAGCCTCTACATTGCTAACTAATACGTTCCTTGGATAGCATTTTTCTTTGGCTTTGGCCAATTTAACGTACGAAGGAAATCTATTCGTTTCTGTGAAAAAATGTAATTCAAAACATTATTTAATATTTTTAAATTGCATGCATTTTTATAAAAATATTTAGAGTCCTAGTTATGAACATAAAATGATGTTCAAGATAGAAAATCAATTTGAATCTTATCAAAAATCTATTATAAGTTATTTTATAAGAGAAAGAACCGTTATGTAAACGCGTTTCAAAAACTACTGAAGCTAGAAACTTGAGAATTTCGTAATACGGACGGGACGGGACGAGACGAAGCGGGGTTTGGTCGGGGCGGGGTTTGGTCGGGGCGGGGTTTGGTCAAATGTGATTAAAATTACCTTACAATTTTTCATTGAAATCATTGGAATAAATATATTTATTCCTGGGAAACTTCAGCTAGCAAATTTATATAGAAAGTAGACAAAAACTTGAAACCTTTAATACATTACTCATAGGTGTGTATATATTTAAAATAATAGAAATTATATGCACTGTATTCTAGTTGAACTTACGGCAAAAATTGAATTTTTGAGAGTAAAACGAATATATTCAATTTTAGTTTACTAAATCATTGGGATGCACTTTTTTCAGTAGGTCCCACAAACAATGGAAAAATTAACTTCGTTGAATTAAAAAAACTCTTAAGTCTGTAATTATCATGAAAATTAAACATTACTTCACCTTGATCTTTAGAATTTAATCTAAGTAGATTATATTGTTTTTTTTGTCAAATCACAGTCGAGAACTACGGCCAAAGCCTTTTCCACGCTCATTTCTATGGGCAAAGATTTCGGTTTTTCAGCATATTTTATTAAATCGGAAATATTGCCAGGATATTTCATGATTTGGTCCAATACTCCTGCTGCTTCAGGGTTTCCATGTTTTCTTAATGAAGACGAAGCCGCGAACATTAGTGCATTACTTTCTTCTTTCTGCAATCCTTATTAATTAATGAAATAAAAATTACAACATGTTTCAAATACAAATTTCAATGTAAGTAATTTAGTTCTTATAAAGTATATAAGTGTAAACAACTCTGAACAAATGAAACACTTAAAAATAAAATGTGTAATTCATTAAAACCAAGGGTTAAAATAGTAATGTGTAATTCATATGGTAGGTGGAATTCACTTGCTACATGTGGAATTCATAATATTTAGGTAAACAACATCTCAGGGATATTTTGTTCTTGATATTTGCAAAAGAAGGTAGATACGAATACAAATCCTCTTAAATTAATGCAAAAATTTCGAAATTATTTCCAAACTGATCATTAGATAATCTTACAAAGAAAGCCAATTTGTACGGAAGGCTCCGCCGACCTCCCTCCCCTTCCGAACCCCCTGCTCGCGATCGGCCGCCCAGTGCCCGGCTCGCTCGGTTCCCACGCTAGCAACTCTCACAGACGCGGCCCTCGCCGGCCGGCCAACTTAATACAAAATGAGTTGTCGCCTGTCGGCTGTGGTGTGTACACGCTCGTTCGTGCAGCTCAAATAATCATTGTACCGTTCGTATGTGAACAACTTTGTGGTGGGCACGAACTCTCTCGAAATCTTCAACTAACGGTGCCGGTAATATTCGGCAACATACAATTGTGTCGCACACACTTCTTGAACTACTCAATTAATTGTACCGTTTCTACACGGACAACACTTAAAACTATTGCGGAGTGTCGAAGAAGTGATTATCTGCAACAGAAATTCGAGTTTCTCCAGGGAACTCCCAGACATCCTAGTACGTTGCAGAACTACCAACACGTCTAGTGCAGACGACCTATTCAACGGAGACTTGCTGCCAGACTCCTCTCCATGCATCTTTGTACTCCAGCCTGCTGCTGCTCGAACTACCAGATGAGTGTCAAAATTCTGTAAAGCATTTGCTAAAACAAAATAACTAAATTCCTCACAAATGAAAATGGTTGAAAATTGCACTACTTATAGAACAATAAAATACTCAGAAGGTCCAATCTGAATGTGATAAATTGGATATACATCATTCCCGAATAAGCCGTGCTGAACTGGGACAAGCCGCGTGTTTGGAAAAGGGCACTACTAAAGTATTTTTACTCAATGTTCTAATGGCAACAAAATTGTTTGTAAGATATTTAATAAAATTAAGGCTTCATTATTTTGAAAATAAGTTTTAGATCAATGTTAATTCCAAATTCCAGATATTGTCATCTACGATTGTTTTTAGTGAGTTAATTATTACAAACCTGCCGTTCGTTGTCTTTTTTGGGAAATACTGATGTGGTCAAACGATTTTCGTGGCCCTCTTTTGCCAGGTGCTTGTCTTTTAGTTTGATCGTGGCATTCATATAAATTACAATTCAAAAATTCCTTGTGTTTTGAGAAAAATCGAGTTTTATTTCGATGGCATTTTTTCCAATATATTACTACTTTATCCAAAAAAATGCTCTGCTGTTCTCTCAGTTACGATTGCTCCATGTTTTTGGGCATACTCCTCGATGTTTTTAACAATTTCACTTTTTAATTTTGATGAGTCAAAGAAATTTTCAAAAAAATATATTTTTCTGAAATCTAAATAGAATATGTTATATATTATTAATGTTATTTACCAGAAAATAAAAGCGTTTGTAACTATTGTAAAGGATCTTACCTTTTCTAGCATTCGAACTCATGTTATTACACAAAAAAAATCAAGCACTTTCTTCCTAACGTTGTTCTGATAGAAGCAAATTCACCTAATATGAAGTTAAAAGTAATTATAAGTAACCTTCTAATAATTTACAATACAATACAATATACTTAAACAAGTTTTAATCTTCCAGGAAAGCAATTTGTTCTCACGGTACAACTGTCGTGATCATGTAACGGATCAAACTGAATGCAATATAGTCGCTTTGCACTCGTCGAAGTAACCTACTTTACCTACGAATCAATCCAGCGATTTAAGAAGTGACAAATGATCAACGCATCGCTGCGATTGCCAACACTACGTTTTTACTTCCTCGCTCTTAGGAAGGTACTTCGACAAAACGTCAGTCCGCTTGTCTCTGTGGTCAACGCTAGCGCCTAACGTTCAGCTGATTTTCTCCACAATTGGTATTCCCAATTGAACTGAACGGAAACAAAAGCTGTTTCAAAAAGTTCATGTACAATTTTGTGAAAAACGACTCGTTTTCGCGTAATTTGCTCTTGAAATTTGTGAAATTAAAAAAAAATTCAAAAACGACTCAAAATGTTTTTATACATTTTTCCCACGGAGAGAAGTGAAACTTTAAAAGAATGTCATGTATCTCATTTTCATTAGGCTCTCTAAATTTTTGGAAATTTCAAATTGCAAATATTGCGACAAAATATGTGCTTTTTAGCACCAATAGTTTTAGAGGAGATATTTAGAAAATTGAACAAAAATTTGCCTTGAATATTTAATAAAAGGAAAGAGAAACTTGGAAAATGTTGAAGACGTACTTGTGATGCCCTTTAGTACACTATATAATGGAAGTTAATTTTAGAGATTGTGTTTGGTGGTGAAACTCATTATTTTTCAAAAATCCAAGTTTATAAGATGTTTTACCACTATCTTGATAACAAACTCCAGGAACACAGCCTGATTCTTTAAAATTTAATTCAAAAATTAAAGAATTACTATTAAATATTTAAGTTCTTATCAAAAGTAATTTCCACAGTCATATAACAAAAATATCAATTCTATAATCACAAATAAATTTATTTTTGGGATATTTGTTATATTTTTTGGCACAAAAATATCATTACAGAAGTTTTGAGGACAGTTTCAATGATTATGCAGTAACAAAATTTTATTTAAAAGTAATTTTATTTACTACAAAACAAACAATACACAATATTTATTACTATATTTATATCTCAGCATATTGAATAATTTCATTGGGAACATGTGCAAACATGAACATGAAACATGAACAAAAAGCAGTTCATCACATGTATGAAAAAATCAATTACAACAATACACATTATTGACAACAATGTGCATTTGTCAATTGACATCATATTTGTGTCAACATATGACAACAACATATGACAAACATGTGACAACATATTTCAAAACTTCTGAACCACAATGCACAAATTTTACAACTTTTGAAAGTGTACAATATTTTTTAATTTTCCTGTAAACACTTTAGAATGTTACCCAGTAGTACCCTCCAAATTATTATATTTAAAGGTTTTCATTGAATTCTAAAGAGATAAATAATGTTGATTTTTTTAGAAAGAGACAATCAGAATGTTCCCGTATATTTTGTAGATTTACTGATTGAATGACCTTAAATTTGAAACCATGTCTGTTTTGTTTTTCAGGATAAAATTTTTAAAATGTTTTGAATTAACAAAAATGTATGGTTTCAAAATCATACTTCAAAGAAGAGTATGTTGCTACATTTCTAACAAAGATTTTGAAACTTCTTTTCATGCCCCAACATTGGTCTGAAAACAAATTAAATAGCTTGACATAAATTACTAAAGCAAACACTCTTTACATCTATTCACATAGTGTGAACATAAGATTTCTTCAAAACTTCTTTGGGATGATCATCTTATCTTGCTTCTTTCAGTAATGTTTCTGTTCATTTAGAGAAGAACCTACAAAAACAATTTCCTCAATTCAACTAGAATGTTACTGTTTTTGATAGTCATAAACATGGAAAATTCTGAAGAAATGCTATCAATGAGAAACAAATGTCAACTTACGGGTAATATTTCACTTGGTCAAATGTGAGAGGCTGATTTAATAAGATATTTTTTTCTTTTTCCGGACACCATGGATTGTTTTCATTTGCATTTGCTTATAGCAACTTGGCAAATGTTATTTCCAGAAAAACATTAGATTGCTTTTCGTAGGTTATGTTGTGTAAGACATACACAATTAAGTTACAAAATCATATAACTGCAACTGCAATGTATAACATAATACAATAAGATCAAAAATACACACTCTGCTTAAAGTAGTTGTGATATATTATCTTACACTAGTGAAAACGCAATTAAACACTAAATAGCTGGATACTAACTCGAAAATAAACTATACACCTTTTCCTTCAATTATTGCAGTTGAAACAAACAATGAAACAAATAATTGTTCTTGAAAAACGTGTCACAAGACTAATCACAAAAGCACCCTGGTTCATCCCAAACTCTCAAATCCATCAAGAACTCGGTATCACACCTATCACTGTACATTTTTCCCTTCTATCCGCAAAATTCTATAACAAAATTTCTCGAATACCTTCAGCTATCCATTTCAAACTTGGCAAACACAACCCTCATCGTAAACGATTAAAAAGGAAATTACCCAGAGAATTTTTTGAGCCTCCTTAAACAGACTGGAAGCGATTAGCCTTTCCGTGCAATATAAAGTGCTACTGAAAATGTAATAATCACGATGAAAGAAAATATCTTGCAAACTTACTATATAAAATAAAATCAACTACTGTACCAGTCGTTCACGGCTGCTGAGGGCCTCAGGCCAAGCAAGAATAAATAAAAAAAAAAAGAATCATGTACAAAATAGTAGCATGTATGACAGTCACACTCTAAAAAGCAACTTGCAGAGCGAAGTAAAGGATGTAACTCTTGTTACCAACTCTAGCGGAGAAATAAACCTAATGTTGACGATATTAAAATTAATATGTGCATCTCTTTTCACGCTCTTATGTATTGTTTCGTCGTAATTTTTAGATATTGTTACTTCCCTCACTAGCTTGTTACCATCAGTATCTTTTGAATTAAATAATGTAGGTTCAAACAAAATTCAAATGTTTGAGCTCCAATTTGGCATGATAGCCACTGGTAGCAAGACGCGCGTGTGCTCACGCGCTTGCGCAGGTTTCGAGCATGGCGCGTGGCTTTTCTGGTGTGTTAAACTTTTTACAAAACGCTGTCATTTTCACGGACGCAGGTGGACGCAGCTGCATTTAATCGTAACATGTAGTTATATAAATAGACTTCTTTTCCTAAAACTCCTATTGAGGAGAACGGAGGAGAAAAAAAGTTACAGCCTTTTAAAGTGAGACCTATTTTCCCATTTAAATAACATGGAGATTAATTTCATTGACAAAAATGCTTCGTTTTGAATGCTTTTTTCTTATATATATCGCAATCAAAATGTGATATAAAACTTGAAATTGGATTCAGGAACTCATAAATAGCATACACAGTCATTATTTGCCGTTTCTGCAAATTTTGTTTTTTCTCCCAATGCGCGCATTTCGGGCCATTTCAGCCCAATGTGCGGCGCCTCACGAGAACCAGAAAAGTTGGCATAATCCCCGATGGCCGAGCTGTCCCTTCACTTTATTGATCAGAATCGAAAGTTCAAGGCTAAGTGCGAGCACGAATGGAAAGAAACGCGGATCTCACGGAGAAAAATGGAGCAACAACGTGTCTCGTACGACAGAAGACGGTGTGGGAGAAAAAGTATCAGCAAAAAGTAAAATAAACATTTAAAAAAGTGTGGTCAAGTGTATTACAACCAGATATTTCTGAACTAAATTTATGAAGTGTGTATTATTATTAACAATGAGAAATGGTTAAATTTTCTGTTCGTGTAATTTAATTACAAATATTTTCAAAATCAGTTGCAACCGTAAAGATTGACCGTGAAATGTGTGGAAGTTGTCAAGCAATTTATTTTTAAATACTCCCCACTCCAGAAACTACAGCCGTTATTTCAAGTTTTAGTTGAACCTAATTATACTCATTTCCGTCTTAAGGGCCGCAGGGCTGCCATGACCGTCGTGGGGCGCGTTGCTGGGGCCCTTGTGCAAGCCTGTACTAGACTGCCAGGTGTCTTTTCGCACAACTCTAAACCACATTGTTCTCCCCTTTGGTATAAAGAGAAAAATCACGAAAATTAACCAATATCTTCAAATTTCACAGTTCTCCAAACCATATAAAGTAACTACTAACTTGAGAAAAGAAATGCATGCCTTTCCCAAACGACTTGTACAGCAGTAACCAATTGTACAAGTAACCATGAAATGTTACGAAAGCTTATTAATCTGATCGAGGTTTTTTAATATTGAAAACTATGACAAACAATTTCTGAGTTTAGATATACTCTTTGGTTTAGATATTGATTTAGCAGTTGATTTCGACCGCCAGAGTATTGTATGCTCCTGGCTAGAACTCATTCATCAATAGCGTTGGTTCCAATCTTCTAAAAGTTGCAGGTAACCAGTGAAGGAGCAAAAGACTGGTGTAAAGTGAATGGTGGTTGATCCTCACTGAAAATGACAGGGCATATGCAACTCAGGTCTAAGGATTTTACTACAACTACCACATTTTTTTAACTTTCAAGAGACCACTTCTGAAAAAAATGTTTGGAAATAAATGAATAAAAATAGTAATGAAAATTGAAAATTAGCCATATTTACAAAAGGAATTTATTCAGAAACAGAGGCCGGCGATCCATTGAGTTTTACATAAAGAATTAGTACTGTAGCCCGCAAATTTTAAGAAAATTACGAAAATGCTTAAAACTAACGAAACTTCTTGTTTCAAAGTATCTTCGCAAAACGGAATGCCGTAATTCTTATTCAGTTCTTCAGAATGCCGTAATTCGCTAGCTCTCGAAGAATCCTGAATATCATCAAGTGAGCGGAAGACAAAGTTGTGTCGTGCTGATCGGCCAGTGAAGGTGGTGGCGCCATCTTAAAAACACACCTCGATTAGATGTGGCACGGAGATTATGTGCAGTCAAATTATTTCTCATGAGTGCTAGCGCATTAGCTCTCTTCAACAGAGAAAGTCACTCCACACGCATCAACGCCCAATCGAACTTGCTTTATTCTCCCTTTTCCGCGTGTCTCCTCTTGTGATGTATCAATCCAGTGGAACTAGTGAAGCACTTTCCGCATATGTCACAGATGTATGGTCGCTCTCCCGAGTGCGTGCGATAGTGTTTCGAGAGGGTGCCTGATTCGGCGAATCGTTTACCACACACGTCGCAATGATACGGTCGCTCTCCCGTGTGCGTGCGGCTATGAGCGACGAGATGGGAGCGCTGCGTGAAGGAAACTCCGCAAACGTCACAGCTAAACGGACGCTCTCCCGTGTGGCTGCGATTGTGCGCGATGAGACTGCGGCGCCTAGTGAAGGAAACTCCGCACACCTCGCAGCTAAACGGACGCTCTCCCGTGTGCGTGCGACTGTGAGCCACGAGATTGGAGTGCTTAGAGAAGGATAGTCCGCAAATGTTGCAGCTGTACGGTCGCTCTCCCGTGTGCGTGCGATTGTGAATGATGAGGTGACTGGGGCAAGTGAAGGAAGCTCCGCAAACTTCGCACATGAATGGACGCTCGGTGGTGTGCGTGAGGCCGGCGAGGCTACTGGACGACGGAAGCGTCTTACGGCGCTTGACGCTCGGGACTGGCTCTTCGCCCTGGCCCTCGTGCAGCTGCAGCTCCAAGTGCGCCAGCGGCGTCGGGCTCTGCTCCTGCGCCCCAGGACCCCACAGCCGCACTCCACTGCGCTGCGGCGTTGCCAGGTCGTTCTCCAGAGGGCGCCCTTCTGCTCCTGAACAGATATGCATGGTCTTACCAAAATTGCTCAGTCGCAGTGCTACTTAGGTCTCACTTCTCACAGTCGCGGTAGAGTTTTGGATCGGTCTGCGACACTGAGACGAACAGGAGGGACTCGGGGACCTTCCTGCGGTGTTGGCTAACCAGAGCTTATCTCTAAAACAGTGCTTAGTAGAGAGATAGGAGCATGCATTAAAACGCGATAGGGCGATGGGGGGCTGCTTCCATGGCGCAGCGGCTGGAAGAAACGTCTAAGCGCGCAGAGCCAATGGAAGTGGGGTTTGAGAATGTAGAAGTACTTCTATCTCTACTACAACTACAAGTACTGCTACTATTACAAGTACTACTACTACTACAAGTACTACTACTACTACCAGTACTACTACTACTACTACTACTACCGGGAGAGGTGGCTCAGTGCATCAACTGATGGCAATGCAGACAGACAGGTCCTAGGTTCGGCTCCCGACGACGGCAGGATTTTCGACACTAGCTTGTCATTAGGTCGAATTAAGTCGCTGTGGAAACGAATTGTAGTGGCCGTCTGATCTATTGTTTCCCGATCGAGTGACTTCTCCGATCAACACCAGGCGAATGCCGGAACGGCATCCTAGCAAGCGGGCCACGGCCCGAGCGCGATCTTTCCTCCTTCGTTGTGCTATCCTCACCCCTTACACACTAACATGCACTACACTACCACACATGCCGGAAGACCGGTCGGGGGCTTAGAACATGTCCCGGCTAGGGTGGTGCCCCGCTGGTGGGAGATACCATGTGAGGGAAAACTCCGCTAGGGGAAACATGCACTACACTACGGGATTAATGACCTCAGTAGTTAACGCGCCCGGATCAATCATACTACTGTTACTACTACTGTAAAACTTCACGGTTCCGTCGATAAAATTCTGTCTTGGCTGATTTCTGTCTTGTAGAGGGTTGCCAAAAATTCACCATATGATTTAAGTACAGTATTTTAGATATAATTTATGTGAAACAAAGTAATAAAAATGAAACATAATTTATTAACCTTTGCGCTCCTACGGACCCCACCCCGCGTGTCGCCGCCTGGTGCTGACTCGCCGCGGCGGCCGGCGCCTTTTCCTGGTTCGGAAGGACGCGCACCGGCAGGGTATCGGCCGATGTATCACTCCATTTTGCAAGTCGCGAATGATATTATTCGGAAATTTGCAGTGCATTTGATAGAATTTCCTACTTTTGTTAACAATGAATGGTTTTAACGCCTCCGTGAAAAAATAAGAAATCCAAAATTGAACTTCCTTCGTTGACCCCGTTTTGTCCACAAAAGAAGCCAATATTCGTATAGTTATGCTTATAAATAAGAAAAAAAATAACAAGAAATATTAACACAAAGTAAGGGTGGTACATCATACCCGAAAACCCTGGGGAAAGTTTTATTAGGGTCATTAGGGAAGGGCCTCCTTCAAGCTGCGCTCCAACCTCTCACGAGTGGCGAGCACCGCGCCGCAGTCTATCAGTTTACAAACATTTCAACCCACAGCTAGGAGAATTTGTACAGCAGCACTTAACAGTACTTTCAAACTAAGGTTCGAAATCTTACAAAACGAACAGATATCGCCGCCTGTCCTTCAGGCCCTCAGCCACTCAGAAAAAAAACAAAAGACAGCCGCGCGAAATACAAGACGCCTAAAGGCGGCATTAGCACAGCAGAAGCGACTCTGGGCGGATGCCTAAAGGCGGCGTTAGCACACACGGCACGAAAAATCCGGACGCCTGTACGCGTCGTTAGCAGAGAAAAGGTTAATGAAAATATTACAGGAATTTAAAAAAAATAACAGCAAACATAGGATAAATATAGGACTAGGACATGACGGACAACATAAGGAAAATATAGGACTATGGGATGACGAGACAGCCTGCCCGGAATTCCATTCTTGACTGAAATTGATGACGCTACTGAGAATTGATCGCGGTGCCGACGACCAACATTAAGGATTCGGAGCTATAGCGAAGTCGCGCTGTGACCTTGAAAATAGCACCAAACCCCGAGAAAGTTGCAGCGAAACAGACGCAGACTTCGCCGCCAAAGTTTCCTCGACAGCAGGCATAAGAGGAAAAACTTATCGTTCACTCTATTGTGTCTTTTGACCCTTCGCATTAGCCATTTCAAAGATAGAGAAATTTAAAAAATAAATTTTTCGTAGCCCGGTAATAATCATGTTGCGTTCTCTAAAAACATTCAGTTTCCGCTTTAGACAGGTTTCCGGCTTATAGAGGTCATAGTCACGTATAAATCGTTCCGTTCTGAGATTTTTTTGTCCGGGATGGCAGATTTCCCTGTTACGGAGGTTCCGTCTTAGACGGGTTCTCCTGTACTACTTAGTAGTAGTAGTAGTTCTACTACTACTATACTACCACTATTATTACTACTACTCCTACTAATCTACTATTACAACTAGTAGCAGGAGCGGCAACGGCGGTGGTAGCGACGGCACGGTGGTAGGATATGGAGGAGGAGGAGGATGAAGAAAATGAACGTCACGCGCCACTGTATTTTATTGAAATACATTTATGTAAGTTAATCGTGTTAATTGGCAGAATATATAAGGTCTACTGCCACACTTGCCATAACTTCCAAGCGTGAACCTCAGTATGCAAAACATTAGTATTTCATCTTTTTTTATTGATAATGTCCTTAGGAAAACACAATTACTACATTACAGTGTCCATTGGTAATTTGGGAAAAACTTCAGAAAAAGGAAAGTTTAAAACCTCGTAGCAGTTCTTACTGTTTTCTTTAAAAACATAATTATTTATGTAGCAAATCGTAGAGAACTTCACGACTCTTAAAATTGAACATAACCATTTTGAATTTTAGTAAAAGGTACATAAATTTCTATCTCAGAATTTTTTCCCTTTATTTCCCCATTGTGTAGTATACAACATATGCAAACAAATGCCACGATTACATTTAGAAAATAATGTTATTTTCATCTGAAATTATCGTCAAAATCTTGAATATACATTACCTAATCGTGTCATATGAAAATCGCATTAATAATATAAAAAAACAATACGAGATCCCGCCATTCTTTCGTTCGTCTCTGAACGCACGTGTGAACGTTCTAAACAGTCCCAGAGGCTTACCATAGGATGTCGACTGACACGATGTGGTCGACTGTCGAGTGGTCGCGATGAGAACTACTACTGTCTCGCCCACAGTGTACGAAATATATCTTATACCGTGGTCTCCCGCCACAAAAACGGATCTGAACGACTTCAAATAATAGGAATTTTGTGCGTATACTTAGGATTTTGGCACGTGAGGGCTTGTCTTCACGATGGAATATCTTATGGTATTTCCAGTCTTTCTCGGTCGTGCCGCTAGATGTCGCATGATCGCGACCTTATCGAGCCGTGCTGGCAATCACGCAAACATCTAGCCGCACGACCGAGAAAGACGTGAAATGCCGTGAGATATTCCATCGAGAAGACAGGTTCTCACGCGCCACGAAATAAAAACCCAAGTATATATACTTGGATTTTTATTTCTTGGCACGTGAGGGCGTGTCATCACAATGGGATTTCTGACGGCATATCGCATCGATCTCAATTGTGCCGCTAGGAGTCACCTGATCGCCAGCACTGCTCCATAGTCGCGATCATGCGACTCCTAGCGGCACAATCGATTACGACGCGAAATACCGTGAGATATTCCATTGTGATGACACGTCCCCACGCGCCAAGAAATAAAACCCAAGTATAGTATACTACACATAGGATCCGAAGAGGTTAAAAACAGAAGTGTGGATATCGAAATCAGCTGAATCTGGGGTGTCAAAGCACGTCCCAATAGTTATCGAAACTGGGATTTATTCTGCAAAATTTGTGTAAGAACTTGGCTCAACTCCAACGTATTCAAAAGACGGAAGTGCAAGACATTGCTTTATTTGGAACAGCCCACATTTTGCGCAAAGTATTGTAGATGCATGGACAATCCCTAGATCTGCTCCACAGGAAGCTGGTTGCAACCCAGAGTAGTTTTTGTAATCAACGAACTTATAACATCTTTCGTCATGATATAGAGAAAAAATAATAACAATAATAATAACAATAGCAACTCCACCTATGGAGTACACGACCTTGCAGTTGGTGGTGGAGCTTGAGTACCCCCATGAGCCTGAGAACTATGTCAATGGTAGCCTAGCTACCGGTAGGGCCTCCCTTGCTCAATATGTTGAAGGTGAGGTGTCAGACGAAGAAGTACTCCATTTTGAGGAGAGTGGGAAGTAAGTAGAGAGGGAAGGATCATGGACTTCCTGTTGTCGGCCCATGGAGTGTACAGGGGAGAAACTGGGTTGACACACCAGACCACTGATTAGAGTGGAGGCCCGAGCCTTGCATTAGCCAGCGAAGGAGGCAGCCTTCAGCAGTCGGTGAAAATCCCGTAGGGTTTAGTAATGCTGACTGACGATCGGAGGAACCCCTTGCTGGGCCCTACGGGGGATGCCCCGAGGCCACTGTGGGTCGCAGTAACGGATGGCAGGAAACAACCCAAGGGTTAAGTGTGATCTTTGAACTCGAACTTGCTACCTGCGAATCTTCACTTAAACCAATGTGCAAAATGGATAGAACAAGAAATGAAATGAATCTTAACGAGCCTTGTTCTACCAATGTCTCATACCTGCTCAGAAACCGAGCTAACGTCACCTTGTCGACATCTGGCCATCTCACGGATGCCAGTCAACGACGATACATACTCAGCAATGGAAAATTCACAGCAGAACAACTTGCTGACATTCAGAGAAATGCGGAGCATGTTCTTCCATTGAACTACCCACATGACGAACATGTAGAATCTGACAACGATCATCCCATTGAAGGTTCATCTCTTTCCAATGAAACACGTCAGTGATGAAAATTCATCTGGCAATGAATTACACGATAAGGACATGATGCGAAATCTCCTCCGACGCGAGATCGAGAGAGTTCGTAAACTTCCATTTGATCCTCTACACCGTTGAGGAGAATATACGAAAATGCCAGAGCTAAGAGTGGACAGAGACAGCGAATTCTGTCTTAAATGAGGTGGTATAGATCCCAGGGAGATGTCTAGATATTGCTGAAATCAATTACATCATATATGCAACTGGATATCTAGTATATCAGATAATTTTGGGGCCAGCCTAGAACACCGACGGCCGACAGCAAAACAGAGGAAACAGCCCTGTACTCCCATGGAGAAAGAGAATTATGAAACGGATAGCCGGCACTAGGCGTGAAATATCACTCTTAGCTGAGGCATCTTCTAAATCAACGCACACCACTAAAGTTCAACGAAAGATATTCAATGTTGAACTAAATACCAAATTGAAAATGACATCAGCAGGCTAATGGAAGTTGAAAAGCTAAAAGAGAAAATTCAAGCGTGGGCTCAAAGACTTAGACGTTACAAACATTGAATAGATTTCCGCGTGCAGAACCGGTTGATTGCGAAGAGATTCTATCGCAATCTGACTCAAAAACCGAATGGCAATGCTGTCACTCCTTCAAAAGATGACGTCGAAGCATTTTGGGCAGGAATCCGGGAAGAGAGCAATAAAGACGCATCTTGGATTCAATCTGAAATTGATGCTGCCGATGAACTTGTGGAAAAAGTGGAAGATGTTCACGAATTCTCGGAAGAGGCCCTCTTCCAAGCAATTAAGAACATGAGAAACTGGAAATCCCCCGGGATTAATAAGATCCAGATTTATTCGATTAAGAAATTAACAGCAATACATTCTCTTCCAGCATGGCCGTTAATAAAATTTTAGAAAACCCAAAGGATCTCCCGGAATGGCCCACACGCGGCATCACGTATTTGCTACTCAAAGCGGGAGACAGATCTTTGGCGAAGAGCTACAGGCCAATCACTTGTCTGCCAGTACTGTACAAAGTTATAACTGGAGCCATAGCTGACAGAATGTACAGACATCTAGAGAAGAATCATCTGATGCCAGATGAACAAAACGCATGCCGTTAAGGTTCTTATGGCTGTATGAAAATCTTGCTACTGAATAAAGTCATCTTGAATGATGTAAAAAAACGAAAACGTAATTTGAGCATGGCTAGGGTTGACTACCCACCAAAGGGCCTTTGATAGTGAACCACACGATTGGATTTTGAAGACCCAGGAGATATATCGATTTCATCCTACACTTATTGAATTTTGCAAGGCTAGTATGAAGTGGAGAACCTGGTTAGTAATATACAGCAGAAAGGAAGCAGTAGACACCAGGAATATTCAGATTAACAGGGGAATTTTTCAAGGAGATTCACTATCCCCTCTGCTGTTTTGCATTAGTTTGATCCCACTATCTATTTTCGCGATTTTTCTATCTCTGCCCTCAATCCCCTACCGTCACGATGGAATATCACACGGCATTTTTCGTCTTCCTCCCTCGTGCCGCTAGAAGTCGCACGCACTGCTTAAACGGTCATGATCATGCGATACCTGACGGCACGTCTGAGAAAATCGCGAAATACGTATCATATTCCATCGTGAAGACGGGCCTTGAGGGGCGAAGTTAGAAAACCCGCAGTATAGATAGTTGTCGCAAGCGAACTTTGGTTACAAGCTCCATGGTGATGAAAGACCAGTATCACATTTGTTTTACGTGGATGATCTTAACACTAGAACGCCCGGCGTTCTTATACCCCCTAGAACGCCCAGAACGTCCTTTCGACTCCGAGCGTTTAACGATACGGCTTAAGGGGACATATTGCAAAAATATTTATCTACTTTAGTATAACAATATTAAAAGATACTTATTTGGTATATAATGGAATTATTATGCCACAACTTCAATATATTTGAAACAATTCTTGTTAATTCTATTTTGTAGAATAGAAATCAAAGAAACATCTTGGACGAACGGGAAAGTAAACGGCCAAAATAATATATTGAATAGTAAAATTTTATCTATTAATAATATTTTTACAACAATAACAATACAAAATTTTATAAACTTTCCGTTATACGAATTTCACATGTGTCAGAAAAATAGATTTCCTTTGCATTGCACTTCCCATACTGTCTCGCATTATGGCAACTTCATTTATATTAATTATTGGATTTAAATAATATTATTATAAACAAACAAATATGTTACAAATGTATGTTTGCTATGCACCGATAGAAACTTGATGTCCGTATCATGTTCTAAATGGCACTTAATTCTTGTTCGGATTGTGTTTAGTTTCTACATTACTGACTTTACTATTCATACAGTACAAAATATGTCCATTTGTGCCATATGTATTGTATTTGTGCCATATGCCAAATGTGCCATTTGATTAACTTCCAATGACTAGTACAAACCACAGTTCTCAAGCACATTTCGTACAATATTATCCAGATGTTTGATGAACACCTGCCGTATTCTGATGCAAAGTTCACGGCTACATTTTTCAAGAGTTTCCGCTCAGTTTTCAATACTTTCCCAATATTTCCAGTGGATGAAAAACAAATTGACACACATCTTTTTAGTGATCACCCCCCACAAGTCACAATTGTTTACCACCTTGGTTTGTATACCATAAACTGTGTAAATACATTGAGTTTAAAGGGAAAAACCAGCATATCAACTCTGTTCATCTGACATAATGCATCTACAGTTTGTAAATGTATAACTTCATACTAAAGAAAAATTAATTTTCAGATAAAATAAGTGAAATTAGCTTGTACTTCTTCTCAAACCTCCCTTATTAATTCAAAAATCATGATTCATGAAACAAGGGTGAATAAAAAAATGAAATATTTCTGACAACATCATCGCCATCTGGAGTATAAATTGCCCTCCTGTACACTAAAAATCTCTTTGAAACTCGAAACATTTACCTTTATATAAATAATAGTAAAAAGAAATATTTTGTCAATGAATCTTCATATAATAACAATCCATTTCTTTCCACTGACCTTAATTTGATTTTTAAAACGATGTTTTTGCTGTACCGTGGCGAAACAACTCATGGTTTAAGACTGTACATGTATTGAACAAGACGACCTGAAAACTGCAAAGTGCAAGAAACGCTTGCATATTTCTTAAGGAATCTGAAATACTAGGAGACACTTCAAACATTTTCAGCATTGAAATATCAGGATATTTTGAACTCAAATAACAAAACAAAATCAATGTGGGATATAGTAAAAAATGCGACCAAACCAACTAGAAACCTTATAGAGAATGTTGTTTTAAAAGATAACGATAGAGATGTGAACGATCCGGCAACAGTGGCTAGTCTCTTTAACCAATACTTTTCGAGAATTGCTGTCGATCTCACTAAGGGTTTTCAGCCACAAAATTCAACATCTGACGTTTCCCTAAAAGTCTTAGACACTATGTTCGTTTCCGAAACCTCTTCCTATGAAATTCTCAAAATAATCGGTAAATTAAAAAATAAATATTCGGCCGGTTTAGATGAATTTCCGGATTGTTTGTTAAAGACGTGCGCGCCAGCCATTATACACCCGTTAACTCACATATTTAATGCATCCTTATGCACCGGAATTTTTCCAGATATTTTTAAAACAGCTAAGATTAAGCCGCTCTTCAAAAAAGGCAACAAAAATGAAGTTCAAAATTATCGGCCAATTTCTCTTTTGTCAGTTTTTTTCAAAATATTAGAGAGACTTTTTTATGTGCGAATGGAAACCTTTCTGAATAAACACGACGCGTTTTCAAATTGCCAACATGGATTCCGGAAATCAAAATCTACGGAAACAGCCATTTTTTCTTTTCTTAAGGATGTTGCCTCATCATTGGATCAAAACGAAGCAACTATTGGAATATTTTTAGATCTTTCAAAAGCTTTTGACGTCATTGATCATAACATTTTACTTTCAAAATTACCTTCGTATGGAATCCGTGGTATTGCTCTAGATTGGCTATGTTCGTACCTTAAACAACGATCTCAGAGAGTAGAAATACCTTACTGGAATGATGGAACTTTATGTACACACCTTTCCGGTTCTTTGCCAATTGTACGTGGAGTCCCGCAAGGATCGATTTTAGGCCCTATTCTCTTCCTATTATAGTACGTAAATGACATGCCCTTAGCGATTCGAAACGGAAGAACAGTTCTCTTTGCGGATGATACAAATATTCTTTGCAACAAAGAAACCGTAAATAGTACAATATCAGACGTTTCAAATTGGTTTCGTAATAACAAATTAAAAGTAAATGAAAATAAAACAGTTTCAATGCAGTTTTCCATATCAAATAAAAATTCTGTACTCCATTGAAAATGAACGGTGTGCCATTGACTGATGTTAATGTAACAATATTTTTAGGTCTATCAATTCAGTCAAACCTCAAATGGAATGCCCACTGAAATGAATTGAACACAAAATTAAGCTCATTATGCTACGCGTTCAGAATTCTTTCAAATTCCGTCAGCCTTCATACAGCTCGTTGTGTATATTTTGCCAATGTTCACTCCCGCCTGAGATATGGCATAATATTTTGGGGAAACACATCTTATAGTTCACAGACTTTCAGATTACAAAAAAGAATTGTACGAATAATAAGCAAATCCAACCACGTGATTCTTGTAAATCACTCTTTATTAATCTAGGAATTTTACCATTACCTTGTCTCCTGATTTACGAATCAGTAGTTTTTGTCAAAAATGACTTACTTAAGGACGGGAATATATTTTCAGCAAACGCCGATGTCTATAAGTATAACACACGACGTAGTAATCATATTCACCAGGTGGCAGTATCAACAGCTCACTACAAAAAATTCACATACAATTCATGTACATTACTCTACAACACTTTGCCAGAAGACATTAAACGATTAAATTCAATAGAAAAGTTTAAGTCCCAAGTAAAATCTTTTCTGCTGCATAACTGTTTCTATACAATTCGAGACTATACCGAGCATCAAAAAGGAAAGTAGAATTAATTTTAACAATGATAGTTAATGTAATTGTTTATCATTTGGACTGTATAATTCTAAAGAACCTGTAACAAGTATTGTACCACAGTTTCTGGGTTGATGGCCCCCATCTCGATCAGGTTTTTCGTCCAGTTTCCCTGATCCTTGAGCAAATGCTGAGATGGTCCCTTGTTTTGCTTCTGGACATAAATGTAACTTCATTATTTGTGCACGTCTTCTGAATTTCAGTGGGAAATATAGTTATTCAAATTATCGTTTTTCATATTATCGCGGCAAAAAGTATTATTCTTTCATGAAGAACATGAGGGTTCAGGGCAGAAATTTATAGCTAATTTACCTTTGAAAATATATTTTATTATATAGGAGCGAATATTTTGTCAACAAAACTCGAAAAAAAAACTCTCTTTTCTGTATTCAAAATTCGACTAGAATATGGTTTAGGATAGAGACCACAGAATTATGAAAGCGTGCACAAAATTCACTTCTCCCCATAGCTCGTCATACGCAGTTTTTTAACTGTTTTTGACGTAAATAAATAAATAAATAAATAAATAAATACATGAAACACAACCTACAGGATCGGGTCAGTAGCCAAGGGGTCGAAATGACGCCCCGCGGGCATTCCAGGTAAATCTGATAATTTTTCATGAAATATGTATACTACACGATTCAGTTTTTAACATGCTGCAAATAATTAAAATTGATGAAAAGTCATGACATCACAAAATTCTATCTTCAAAAACAAAGAAGTTACAAGGATATAAAAAAAAGCTAGGTGTCGAAATGACGCCTCAGGGCGTTTTAGTGTTAAAGTGTTTGCTAAGAATGAAGCTATTCTCTTCCAAATGCTGTCTGCCATGAATGACTGTACCAATGACATCTGCATGAAGTTTGGTCTTGACAAGTATGCAAAAATCAATTTAAAAAGAAGCAAACTGACAACGTCAGAGAGCATTCAAGTTGATATGCACACAGTGATTCAAGATCTTGAGCCAGATAAAACTTACAAATATGAATCACATTGAAGAACATGAGACCATGTCGAATGACACATTGAATGAGAGAATTCGCAAGGAGTATTACCGAAAAGTGAGACTAGTCCTGCAGTCTGCTCTGAATTACAGGAAGAAAATGTCTGCCATTGGTAGTTTGGCAGTGCCTGTAGTCAAGTACTACAGGCTGTAGGCTCAAGTGCTACAGGCAGTAGTTTGGCGGTGCCTGTAGTCAAGTTCTGGACTAGTGGACTACACTAGCAAGAAATTTGAATCAAGGATCGAAAAACCAGAAAACTGCTTACAAAGCATCATGCCGCCCTCCCTCAAGCTGATATACAAAGACATTATGAGTCACGTGAGGGAGGAGGAAGAGGCCTCAGACAAATTGAAGCCTCCTGGCACAATGCATAGTTGGAATTGGAAAGTATGAAGTCGGTTGTAAAGATGACCTCTAATGAGGCAGGTCATAAAATCTGACCGAAGAATGGGAAACAGAGGCATTGTCAGTGTAGCAGAAGTATTGCGAACAAAACTATGCAAGACATGCAGAATAACACAGACAATGAACGTCTGATGCTACTAAACATGAAATGTGAGACACAAAAAAATGTTAAAGAAAATTTAGAGAGACAAACCACTCCATGAACAATATCTAAAGAGAATGGACAAGGTGCAGATCAATAAAGATCAATCATTTATGTGGCTTAAAAGGGGAAGAATGAAGCCAGAATCGGAAGCACTTGTAATAACTGCCCAAGATCAGGCCTTGAGAACATGACATTATGATAAAGCGGTTCTCAAAATTTCCCAAGATGATAAATGCCGCATTTGTCAGGAACACGTAGAAACCATTGATCATATTGTGTCAGCTTGTCCAATCCTAGCAAAGACCGAATACTTGAAAAGACACGACAGTGTGTGTAGCTACCTCCACTGGCAGATCTGTACCACCCCCAAAGTTCCGAACACATGTCCCAAGTGGTACGAACACTTGCTGAAACCGGTGACGGCTGTTGGATTGTGTGATTGTACGACCAACAAATTCAAAC
Organism: Acheta domesticus; assembly: GCA_031308135.1. NCBI lineage: Eukaryota > Metazoa > Arthropoda > Insecta > Orthoptera > Gryllidae > Acheta > Acheta domesticus. The sequence goes on along the minus strand of JAHLJT010002630.1, from coordinate 98,036,609 downwards.
TGATCGCACGATAGCGGCAAACAAACCAAATATAGTTATCCGGGATTTGGAGAACAAATCATGTTTACTTATCGATGTTGCTATACCTTGCGATCAAAATGTCGTTACCAAGGAGGCAGAGAAACGTCTTAAATACAAGAGTTTGGAAATCGACATCAGCCCAATGTGGGGCGTAAAAGCACAGGTTGTCCCGATAGTTATCGGAGCTCTGGGATTTGTTCCACAAAATTTGTGTAAGAACTTATCTAAACTCCCAGGTAATTCAAAGGCCGGGGAAGTGCAATAAATAGCTTTATTTGGAACAGCCCACATTTTGCACAAAGTATTGTAGAGGCACCGACAGTCCCTAGATCTACTCCTTAGGTAGCTGGTTGCAAACTGTAGTAGATTTTATATTCAGCCAACACATAACATCTTTAGTCGTGATTTAGAGGAATAATAACAATAATTATAGAAATGAAAATACATCCAAAACCTTTTTTACTGTTTTCCCAAACCTTCTGCTTGCAGTTAATGTAGTAGAAAATAATAAAATATAATAAACTTTTTTACCTATGTTATTTCTTTGTTAAATGATTTCATCATTAATTAATAAACTAGATGTCTGTAATATTTCTTGATTTTGTCCAGAGCCTAAGATTAACTACAGACTTTTCCAGGTCATTGAAATGCGCAACAATCGTAAGAGGAGGTGTAAAAATGTAAAGATATTCTGCTACTTACTGGAGCATTGGTCAAGATTTTGTTCATGAGTAGGTCCTGATTCTTCAAGCTTCTCATATATATCTCCCCGTGACTCATCTGGATAATCCATAGGGTCGTCACTCTCTTCATCAATCAATTGTTCACCTTTTGGCACTGGCACAGGCAGCAAAGATCCACTTGCCTCAGCAACATCTCTGCCAAAAGACATTTGATCTCCCAATTGCGTGGGCTGCTGCTGTGATGATGGCAACTCTGATGGTTCTGTATTTCCATTAGAGGACTCACTGTAACCTTTAAACAAACCAAAACACAGTCATTAATTTAAAATCAGCTATTCTCCTCAAGTCTTTCTTGAGAAAGAGTGCCTTATTTTAGAAGGAAATCAACGCATTTATTTTTATACAAATTCTACTTTCTTCCGGTTCAAAAACCAATTCTTCTTTATCAAGTGCAATCAAGTGAGAGACTTCATTTGAGTGTTCAGAACATGTTAAAGGCAGTTTGTAGCTTCTTCTAAAATTTTTGGCGGTAACCTCAGAAGTTGAAATCAAAGGATTTGCAGTAGTCATTAGCAACATCCAATCACATTTCAATGATATCACCATAAACCAAGACCGATGCAACTGTGGACTTCATTCCAATATAGCATTTCATCATCACTAAAAAAACACCTTCACGCACCCCCCCCCCAATCACACCACCCGTACACTCACCCACACATCTACACACATGTTCACCCCCCACACACAATTTTATTTTAGTTGTTTAAAATAAAACTGTAGAGCAACAAATGATATCTGACTCACTGAAAAGAGAATCTTTCGGTTGTAAACCCAAATCTACGAGTATATTTTCTGCACATGCAAAATTATCATGGGGTGCCAATGTTCACCATATCAGTGAAGAAAATGAAAAGAGAGAACATGTAAATATATCTCAATGAAATACAATATATAGTTATTTTATGGCTGATTTTTAGTAATTATGGTTAGTTTTTAATCACGAATTTTTGATAATTATCCTACTTCAGAGTTTCTATTGACCAGAGATTTCATAAAAACAAATAGTTATAATTTACTTGCTATGGTAAATTATTTATATCTTGTACAAACTAATGAAGTCCAAAATTTCTTTGGCAAAACATAATACTGCAATTTTCGTAACTTTGTCCCTGACAGGACAGGTGTCATCCAATCAGGAGCTTATATTTCGCTACAACGATGTCACTATGGTGACGTTCAAGCATCCGATTGGATGAAACCTTGAACAGCTGATTTCTGTCAGGGACAAAGTTACGATAATCGCAGTACAGATCTATTATTTGTTCATGACATTAATGCAACATCGAATATTTCTGACTGTCCTATTCTTCCGTGTGATAACTATCATCTGTTATCAAATTGTCATTCAAAATAACGGAAAGTTTTCTTGAATTGTAGAGCAAAGAAATCAATTTTAATTTTGATGGGGCTGATTACTAAAACATTAATAGAGAATTATCATCGACTGATTGATTTTCTTATTTTCTAAATAATTCACTTGACTTAGCTGTTCAATATTTTTATGATTTTATTTATACTCTAATTTCAACTTATGTTCCCAGACGTATTAAACATTTGTGAAGTTTTCTTAGCTGTAATTCAAAAGAGTTAAAGAAATTGTTATTACAAAAACCCATTTATCATCAGGTTCATAAAACTATTTTAATCAATTCCAAATATCTAAAGTTTTCAAATATTCACAAATTTTGTAAGGTTATATAAGGTCATTGATGAATTTTCCACATCAACATATAATTAACATGGAATTATCATTATTATTATTTTTTTTAAATTTTTGTATTGATCATATACCAAATAGGGCTTTACATATGCTGGGAGTTGTAAAACGTAATACAACAGTCTTCTCAAGTCCCCTTTATTTAAAATTCTACATTTTACACTTATTAGATCAATTTTGCTACATGCTTCTCCTGTCAGGTCTCCTTTATTTTTTAATGCTATACACATAGATAAAATCAAATCAATTCAACACAAATTTTTTACTTTTGTAGCTTGGAAACTAAAACTCCCATCACCCAGAATTTCTCATGACTATTCCCAAATTGTTGAAATTCTCAAGATCTTTCCTTTCTCATATTAACGACAAATTGTTTTTATACAACCTTTTACGTAATGTTGACTGTCCATATTTACTATCGATTGTTTTGTGGAAAATCCCTACAAGGAATTTTAGATCTACTAATAATATATTTTACACCCCTACAGTGACAACCAATGTTTGGCAGAATGCCCCACTTTGGCATATGTCTAGGTTAGTAAATAAAATTAATGTTAATTTAAATATGGTTAGTCGAAACGAACTGATTAATTTGTCAAAACAAATGTTATTAGAAAATGCAAACTATCATGTATGTGTATATGTGTATGTATATATGTATGTATGTGTATGTACATATGTATGTATTTACGTATGTGTGTGTATGTATACATAAAGATATAAATATGTAAGATAGATGTACTGTAAGGCGATTGTCTTTATATAAAATAAATAAATAAACAAATAAATACCACAAATTTAAATGTCTTTCTCTTGGTCAGATTATTTACTTTGGGAGTAGAAGAAAAGCATTTGAAGGTGGGCTTATTTAATGATAGGAACTGAAAGAAAGATGTTTGTTCAGTATCTTACATTACGCAACGCAGTTGGAATAGTTGCAATTTGTTCAGAGTTAACCATGAAAATTACCGTGAAGATGAGATTCTGAATTACTGAGACATGTGTATTTCAAGAGTTCAATAAAAATCTTAGCTCACATCTTTCTATAATTGAAAATGACTAAGGGCCGTATTCATAGTCGTCACTTATAATAAGGAAAACCTTAAGGAGTTCCTTATAACGTTTTCAATTCATAGTGGCAACTTATCCACTTGCATAAGAAACTTCTTATAGCTATAAGGAAGGTCCAGCTTCCACTTATAGCTATAAGTGAATCTTCTCGTGGTGGGTTGAAAATAGTCGTAATGTGAAAGAAATGGACTACAATTTTGAACATTATAATGTTAATAACATGTTAATAACAGCATTGTTCTTCGTAGCAACTATATTTACGTGATATGTACAACTCTCCGGAAATGCACAATGATCAAGAATATTTAAGAAAAGGTAGCGTTTTACTCGGACGAAAGGACATGTTTTGGTAAACGTTGGTGGCAAAAATCAGCTACAATTAACTGAGGTTCACCGATTTCCCACTATTTAAGACACTGTTTAAGTTACTACCACTATTTAAGTAACTTGTGTAGGTTAGGTTACCACACGGATTTATGCATAAGAATAGTTCACGGCCAGCTTGATGGGACGTTTCAGGCAGGATTCAAGTGGCTGTGAACCACCGAATCCGCTGTTGCCACACGAGACGCTGCTAGCGTCGTATTTGTGTTAAGTATCGTCTATGAATACCAAATGTGCATAAGCATTTCCTTATCAAAAGTAACTTCTTATAGCTTAAGTATTTTCTTATTCTATAAGTGACGACTATGAATACGGCCCTAAATCCTGGATCTCACAGATGTGCAGCATGTACTTTTAAAAAACACTCCCAAAAACTTAAAAAACGGCCACTATCTCCTTTACTTCTACATTTCAATTTCTCCATGTCACCAAAACTTTTTGTGAAATAGTAAATACTACAAACAATCATTAGTAAACTTACTTGAGAACAGGTTTAAATCCTCTTCACCACACACAGATGAAGTTCCACCATCCATATTACTTGTAAAATTCCCTGACATTGGTTCATTACTATTAACATTATCCAACTTTTCCTTTCTTGCTTCCGAAAATCCAGAATAGACAGGTTCCTTTTTCACTGTTATTTCCATGGCTGTTGAAACATCATTACAACCTTCTGGTCTCCCTTGTAACTGCAAAGGTGACATCACAGATGTTGACTTCACTTTGTCACACACGGCACTACATCGTTTTAAGGGAACAGGAGAGTTTGTGGGCACAGCTTCTGAGTAGCCATCAAAATGGTGGGGATGCTTCCGAGAATTTTAACAGGGATGTCCACCTGGTTAATATTAATGCCTTGAACTTCACACGTGACTTGATTCTTCTCAGATGGGTCTTGAGAGACCTTTCCAGTGGAAATGCTAGACAGGTCCTTATTTTCCTGAAAGAAGCAAAATATATTTTCTGTAAGTTTTTGAACATTACAAGTAAAATAATATAAAATTTACTGTTGCTTTACATACATAATCCTGAGTGAAAGCATTTAGGCCCTTGATCTGTAGGGACTGAGCAAGAGTCAGAAATTGTTTCAAGTTGCCTTCTGGAATTTGGGCCTCTCCACGGTACACAAAATCAATCACTGCTTTTAATGTTTCAAATGATGCATCTAAGAGGATGACAAATGGATGCTTTGCAGTCTCCTCACTAAACAACTTCTGTAAAGAAAAATAAAGAGAGCACAGAGAAAGATTAGCATTCTTCTCTAAAACCATTACTTGCTCCATCAATACCTTAAAAATATTTTTTTATATTTGAAAATAAGAAACACCAACAACAGCGTAGATGGCACAACCTTTATTAACGGGTGATATTTAACAAGCTATTTTAATGTTACCAATACTAAAGAAGTAATTTTTTTTCATACTTAAGAAGGTACTTCTTAAGAAGAGAAAGTTAGGTAATGCTACGTGAAAAAACAAAGAATTTTTGGCAGAAAAACTCATATTACAGGGCCCTGGTAATGAAATAGTGGATAAATTCAGTTGACAAATTTAGAAAAAAATCCTCAAACACATGTGTTGCCAGAATCCAGTTTTGTGAATTAATCTAATTCCAAAAATCGATTGACAGCATAACCTTTATCTTTCTCTCTGCAAATGCTAGCGGTTCAACGGTTTAGCGGATTTTTCTCCAAAATTCATATTCCCCTATTGGTCTGGCAGATGTCGAGGCCCCTTGAATTTGAAAAGAGACGTTTTAATTACTCCTAAATACTTAAAATCTTTTACATTTTTAATTTTAGAATCCTCTAGAATTAAATCTTCCTGTACATCACCAACTACTAAATAATGAGTCTTTTCCACGTTTATTTCCAATCCCCATTTTCATACTCCTCCACAAGTTTTCTCATCATGATGCTTCCTACATGTAGGAAAAGGTTACTGCCTGAAATATAACAATTTTATCTGATTCATACTTATGACAAATCTTTTACTTTCGATCTATCAAATCTTTCAATCTTTACGTATAACAAAATAATCAGAAAAAATGGAAGAATGAAATACTAAGTTCAGAATAAAATTACAATTGTTTTGTGAAGACTTGGAATACATTTCTTATTTTCAAATAATAGTATCAGCAGTCTAAAGTATTTCTGTCACATTACTTTTAAAATTCCTGTTAAACATGTGTCCCAAAAAATTAAAAATACTAAAAAAAGCTTTTCTACATTTGATAATATGTACATCATTGACTTTGTCTTTATTACTTACATCTTCATGACTCAAAAAGAAATAAATAGTGCAATTAAAAAAACAAAGTTGCCTCAATGTCTCCCAAAATACAAGTAATAGAAAGAAACAAATATATGTATCTATTAGCCCCATTTCCTCGTGTACTTCCATGAAACTGGCATGAAGAGTTATTTAGAAGATTTATCTGATCTTGCTACCAACCACACTAATCTAGAAGACCTCTTGGAGATACTAAGCATCAGAAACCATCAAACTCTTTTTATTTGCAGTAAAAAAAAGAACGAACTGAAAATTAATTTTTTTAGATAACATTTAACTTACATGAAGGTAAGGACTGCTTGCAGATAAAACCAGCCTATGAGCTTTGAGGTTCTGACCCTCAGCAGATATTGTGGCAATCAACCAAAAAATTGTTCTCCAATAAACTTTTATAAACTGTTGCAAGTTCACTGGTATGGTCTTTCCAACATACTGACAACACTGATTCAGCCATGTTTAAATTGCACTGAAACAATACAAAAATCACATTTTTATAAATCATTGAAAAAAGTAAGTAAATCAAAGACACCTCTCTTCAAGAGAGTTTATGCTGCAAAAATTAGTAGTTGCAGCATAAACAGGATATTCTGCTGCTTTCAGTGACATTTATGTACACTGATAGATTCATATGTAAAAAAAAAAAATCAATACTGCATTTCTGAAAGATCACAAAATGTATTCTGGAAAAAGTAATTTCATTCCATGGAGGGAAAAAAAAAAGTTTGTAATTATGCTCAAGAAAGCAGATGAAGTTTTATAATTTCAAAAATAGTATTCTTCCCACTTCTAACGTCTCTAATATGTAAAACCTCACAGATGTTTTTAAATACATTTATGATAATAACTGAAGCTAAATCTGATGGCATATCTACAAGGTAAGAGTTCAAAATCAGCATAACAATATCATTTTCATCATTTAATTGTTCTATTAAGGCAATGGAAAACCTTGTATTTCTATAGAAATCATTAATATCGCCAATACTCAAGAATACAATGTCTTTCATACTTGATTACCAATTAAACATCTAGAATATTAATATTTTAATTACAAAATTCTAGTTTTTTCATTAATAGGATCATTCAAAGTTTAAAGATAGCAAATCAACTAAATGAAAAATAATTGAAATTTTTATAACCATTTGTAAGCGAGATAACTCCGAAAGAGAATCAAAATTAATCATATAAAATTAAAATCGATTGTAGACTAAAAACCATAAACTATTATTTTTTAATTTTTTTAAATCAATTTTATGAAGGGATTCATATTCCCACATTGGCATTTACAGACTGACAGAAAAATTAGTTACAAAGAACTTTTTTTCCTTTGGAAAGCATCTGGTTTATGCTATTCAAGAGCCATCAAAGAAACAAAATTTCTTCTAAAATACCCATGTTGCAGAACAAGGAGTGAGAATATAATATTCACCTAACAATTTGATGTTGAAGAATATATCTATAAATATTTAAATAATATCAACCTAAGTGACATAACCCTGCAAGTATTACTATTTCGAGTCCAGAACTACACAAATCAGTACCCCGAATGCAAAATAAATATTTTGATTGGCGACAAAAATATTTAAATAAACGCGGTTTAAAAACAGTAACAGAAGTAAAAACCAGAATCTTGATGGTTAAGCCTCCGTTTTCCCCCAGGGTTCATAACCTGTAAGTAATATGTTTACATCGTAATCAGTACAGAGATTTCCTCTTTAAAAAAAGGACTTATTCTTTCTACAAACGTAACGGGAGGGAAAAACTAAGTAAATATATGCCAACTCTTAATTTTACAGATCTTCACACAGCACTTGCATGCCCTGATATGATATAATACTCTCTGTATACCGCCATTTTCGTAACTTTGCCGCCTGACAGAAATCAGCGGTTGACAGTTTCATCCAATCGGGAGCTTGAACGTCAACATAGTGACGTCACTGTAGCGAGATATAACCTTCCGATTGGAAGGTAGCGAAACGGCTGAGTTCTGTCAGGGGCAAAGTTACAAAAATCGCAGTAAACAGGTCTTTCACCGCTTCGCTGAGATAAACCAGCCAGGGCTGGCAAATTATACTTCGTTTATTCTTTCTTGTCACGTGGGCGGGTGTCATCAAAATGTAATATCTCACGGTATTTCGCGTCGTTTTCGGTTGTGCCGCTAGGGTTCGCATGATCGCGAATGTATCGAGCAGTGCGGGCGATCATAGGACTCCCAGCTGGACAACCGAGAACGACGCGAAATACCGTGAGATATTTCATTTTGATGACACCCTCCCCCCTTAGGGTACACACACGTAGAACGCTGGGACGCCGACGCCGGCATCCGCTGCTGATATAAAGCTGATTTTAAGCAGCGCTGATGGGCCAGCAAGGGCGGACACATAGACGCCGATTCGACAGTGTCGAGATCTGGCGGTACTTCTACGTATTTCAATGCGCGCGATACGTGTGAGGCAGTTGATTGCAGACTCGCATAACGCGTGTTTCAAAATGATTTCTAGTGACAGCGAAGAAGATACACAGTTTTGATGGAAAATAGCTATGTTAAAATATGTCATCAAAAAATAGGAGTGCACCCTATCAATTCTGCCAGAAAGGAGTTCGGAGAGTACCATCATCTTTTCTGTGCTTTAAAAAATGATGAAGAGAGGTTTTTTCAATACCTGAGAATGACACGAAGCACATTTGAATACATGCTGCAAAAAATTGAAATAAGATTAATGAAGACGTGGACAAATTGGCACAAACAACCAATTTTCCCAGAAGAGAGGCTTGTTGTAACTTTGAGGTTAGTAAAACAAATGATACAATCAAATACAGAATTTTATTGTTAATCTCCATAAATTCTGTCACATACCAAGATCATTATATCTTTTTTTAATAACATTCTTTCTTTGTCCGGTAACTTTTAAGATGAGGCACTAAAGATAGTACAAAATGTTCGTCATCGTCCGTATTTCTCTTTCAACACATCAAGTTTCTCTTTTTCTATTTCAAGCATTTGTTTTTGAAATGCACCGCTTGCAGTTAACCTACTTCTCCTATTGTACACCGTTGTTGGTGATGGTGACGGTGACGACTGTAATATACTGCGATTTTTGTAGGAAGAGCTCTGAAGATAACTCAAATCCCATCTTCGCGATGGAATATGTCACGGCATTTCACGTCTTTTCTCGGTCTTGCCGGTAGAAGTCGCATGATCGCAAGCACTGCTTCATACGGTCGCGATCGTGCGAAATCTAGCGGAACGACTGTGAATGATACGAAATACCGTGACATATTCCATCGCGAAGATGGGATTTGAGTTATCTTGAGAGCTCTTCCTACAAAAATCGCAGTATAGAGGTGTTACCGAAGGAGATGGTTGTGGCAAATTTTCATCTCGATGCGCATCTTCAATTCCATCAGAACTACATTGAAATTGAGTGTCGTCACCCTCCAAAATCACCAAAACATCATTTTTCACTTGGAGGGAGTTGGGAATTTGATTTAAATGTGAACAGGTCGAAGGCGCTGGTTGTTGAGAGAGATTTCCTGTACTGGGTCTGGTTTTAACTATGTCCTTTAGGAACATTAAAGATGGTAAATATGGCCATTTTGTCGTATAATTTTGCGCCGCGTCACCAGATCGTGAAGGTGGGATCTTCGGAAATTCCACTGAGAACTGGTCTCGAAGATACTTCCATTTTTTTCTCAGTAATAATTCTAAAACAAACAAATAACATTAGACACTATAAATTCATTGAAAATTAAAGTGCAAGCTAATAGCAAATATTTATTTCTAAATGATAGAAAACTATTGAATTAAATTTTATAATCTGTTATAGGTATTTGGCTACCGGATCATCATTCAAAAGTGTATCCTTCTCTTTCCGCATGGGCGCAAGTACTGTGTGGGAAAATTATTGCGGAGACAGTGCAAGTGCTATGGGAGGAGCTGCATCCAATACATATGCCAACTCCAACAAAAGAACTGTTTGAAACTATTGCTGCTGATTTTTATAATGTTTGGAACTTTCCGCATGTTTTAGGTGCAATTGATGGAAAACATGTTCGGGTGCAGTGTCCAAAGAATACTGGTTCAATGTACTTTAATTACAAGAAGTATTTTTCGATAGTGCTGCAGGGAGTGGTGGATGCCAATTACAAATTTACTGTAATAGATGTTGGTGGCTACGGAAAGCAGAGTGACGGGGGTACTTTCCAAGCATCAGACTTGTATGCATGGTTAAATGCAGAAAAACTTGGGATACCACAGCCCCGAGAACTTCCAAATACTACAGTTAAAGCGCCATTTGTATTTCTCGGTGATGATGCTTATCCTTTACTGGACTGTTTATTAAAACCTTTCAAAGGTGCAGCATTAAGTTTTGAGCAGGAGTGTTTCAACAAAAGATTATCTAGAGCGAGAAAAACAATAGAATGTGCTTTTGGTATATTATATTCCAAATGGAGAATACTATCAAAAAGTATTGAAACTGAGGTAGAATTAGCAGAAACAATAGTAAAGTGCGTATGTGTTCTACAAAACACAATAATTGATAAAGAAGGTTTTGAACGACACCTTCATGAAGCCATACAATTGGATCAGCTAAACTCAAGGCAATGTACCGGACGACCGTCCAATTCATCTTTAAATATAAGAGATTTTTTTTTGCAATTCATATGTAATAATCCACTAGTTTTCACTCAGAAAAATAGGTTGAACTGATACTGAACATGCATTATATTTCTTTTTTAGTTATTTCGTTCATTAATAATGTAATTTTTAACTTAAATTAAAATAATACGTTTGAGGTTATGTAGATGTTTACTTACCATCATTGTTCATTTCCTCAGAAATTTCTTTCCAGCACTTCTCGACAACATTTCTATTTGCATGTCGCTTGTCCCTTTTATCCCATATTGCTGGCCTCACGAACACCTTCGATATCAAAAGTTCTACATCTATATTCACAAAGAACACGCACGCTCTGAAGCCACGACTGAACAGTCAACAACAAGCGAGAACAAGCGAGTGCAGCCAGCGCGCCGAAACTCCCAGGAGTTCCGGCTGCTGGCCGGCGCTGGCGGATGGAAGCCGATAGCGTTCGTTGTGTGCGCCTCCATTTGATAACATGGCGCAATCCAGCTGCCGAGTGACGTCATCCGGCGCCGGGCCCTCCCGCGCGAGAAACAAGCGTCTTACGTGTGTGTACCCTTACGCGCCAATAAATAAAAACCTATACTGCGAGCAAAACTTCTGCCGATTTGACAGCCGAGAGTGTGGGAGAACGATGTTGCCCCCTTACTCGGATGGCTAACACGTGTTCGTTCTTGCGTCAGATCAGCTGTTGAGGCATAGAAGTCCAGCTGATTGTATTTTTGGTAGAATTGTAATAATGACACTAGTTTATTGGATGAAATTCTTGTTACACAATTTTTATCGCAGTCCCTTACATTATAATCCTGCCATAGCAAGGAATAACGAAACATTTTTGCATAACATGCGCAAAGCAGATTAAAGTTAGCGAGACGCGTTTAAAGAAGGAAGATGAATAGTGTAGTATCTGATGTTGCGAACAGATGGCGCATGCAGCGCCTAGGTGCGAAGCGCGGGACACTCGCGGTATATGACGGAGAGCAGTTATGTACTGTTATGTACGAGACCCAGAGCAGGTATCACGATGGTGGCTGTATTTGTGTATAGTTAATAAAGTGTGTGCAGTGTTGTAAATACAACACCGGTGTTATCATTATATCACCCTTGGAACATTACATTTGGCGACGAGTATCATCAGGCCGCTCCGAAAGGTTAAATCCTGTGTGAACAAATCACGGTAAAAGTGAAAACGAACAGTGTGTGTTGTTTATGAATAACATGGCGGACTGCTCGGGAATGACGGAGTTTGATGTAAGTGAGGTGAACATTTTTCCTCGATGGGAGAGGTGGATTCGGGCGTTTGAACTGTGCATGGTAGCGAAAAACATTACCGCTGCGACTAGGAAGAAAGCGATGTTGTTACATTACGGCGGAATGGGGCTGCAAGATATTTTTTCGCAATCCCAGATGCTGACACGGTTCCAGAAGGTGCGGATCCGTATGTTATAGCGAAAACAGCTCTACACGACTATTTTAAGCCGAAAGCTAACCCGTCGTATGAGAGACATGTTTTTCGGAATATGTTCCAAGCGGAAGGCGAAAGCATCGCGAAGTTCGTTACAAGACTGAGACAGCAAGCCAAATATGGACAATTTGCTAATGAAGAGGAAGAAATCCGAGACCAAATTATCGAAAAGTGTTTACACAAAGAGGTTAGAAAAAGGGCGCTTGAGAAAGGAAATCCAACACTGGCAGAGGTTATGGACATCGCCTGCGCAATTGAGGTTTCTATGCAACAATTGAAGGTTATGGACGGTGAGTCAGTGGCAAAAGTAACACAAAAAAGGTGAAAGTTCAAAGTTCACGTCGGAAAAGAAAAGGAAAACGTGTTATAGTTGTGGTAAAGAAGGACATGTGCGTACCGACGATCGGTGTCCAGCGAAGACAAAAACCTGCAATCGGTGCAACAAAAAAGGACATTTGCAGTGGTCTGCAAGACGAAAAATGTTCAACAAGGACGACGCGAAGAAGGAGAATCGAAAGGAACGCGGAGCCACAAAGAAGAAAATCTCGAAGATACAACAAGTTGAAGAGGACTCAGATGACAACAATTATGCTTTCGGTGTAAGTGAACGACATGTAGTAGAAACTGTAAACACCAAATATGTAACTGTAAGTATTGGAGGAGTTTCTTTGAGAATGTTAGTTGATTCGGGGGCATCATGTAATATTATTGATAAGGAAACGTGGAAAGTTGTAAACAACAGAAAATTGAGTGTAAATCAACTAGTGTATCTGATAAAAAGTTGTATGCTTACGGTCAGAAACAAAGTTTAAATGTATTGGGTGAGTTCGAATGTGTTATCAGGGTAGGAAGTAAAGAAACTGTAGCAAATTTTGTAGTTGTTGATACAATCGGTCAACCATTGTTGGGTTATGATACTGCAGAGAAATTAGAGATTTTAAAAATTGGTGTTGATTTGCAGGTTAGGAATATTGAAATGTATTTGAAAGATAATAAGTTGTGTAATGGTGTAGGTAAAATCAAGAATTTTCAGTTGACTTTACCAATTGATGAGAAGTGCACCCCGGTAGCACAGCCCATGAGGCGAATCCCTTTTAAGCTGCGCGATAAAGTTCAACTGGAAATTCAGAAAATGATTGATTTAGATATTGTGGAAAAAGTGGAAGGCGCGACTCCGTGGGTCTCACCAATTGTACCTATCATAAAGAAAGATGGATCGATTCGTTTATGTATGGATATGAGGCGAGTGAATGAAGCAATTGTTCGAGAAAGATATCCACTTCCCGTGTTGGAGGAGATTTTGCCAAAACTCAGAAATTGTAAGTTTTTCAGTACCATTGATTTAAATCAGGCGTATCATCAAGTGGAACTTGATGAACGATCGAGAAGTATAACGACGTTTGTCACAGAATCGGGGTTGTACAGATACAAGAGACTTATGTTTGGGATAAGCTGTGCACCGGAGATGTTTCAAAGAATTTTGAAGTCTATTCTGTCTGGTTTGGAAGGAGTAGACAATTTATTGATGATATTGTTGTATTTGCAGAAACGGAGGAAGAGCATGATCGTCGATTGAAATTGGTTTTGAAGCGTCTTGAGGAACATGGCTTGACTATAAATCCACGAAAATGTAAACTTAAGCAACAGGAAATTGTTTTTCTGGGTTTTGTAATTTCTGGTTCTGGCTATAGGCCCTTGCAATCGAAAGTAGAAGCATTTGACAAATGTAGACCGCCTCAAACTCGAGAGGAAACACGCAGTTTTTTAGGACTTGTAAATTTCTGTGGATCTTTTATACCCAATTTGTCAACAATTAGCGCTCCATTGAGACGGCTAACGAAACAAGGCGTTAAGTTTGAGTGGGGTCAAATTGAAAATGATGCATTTAACAAATTAAAATTGGAACTGATGCAAACGAAATGTTTAGGAATTTATAATCAAAATTCACCTACAAGAGTGATTGCAGATGCTAGTCCTGTGGGATTGGGCGCCGTTTTAGTACAAAAGGACGAAAATGAATGGAGAGTTATTTCATACGCGAGTAGAAGTCTAACTGATTGTGAAAAACGTTATTCTCAAACAGAAAGGGAGGCATTAGCTCTGGTATATGCCTGTGAAAGGTTTCATTTAATGATATATGGCTTAGAGTTTGAGCTCATAACAGATCATCGCGCGTTGCAGTTTATTTTTTCGCCGCGTTCGAAACCTAGCGCGAGAATCGAGAGATGGATTTTAAGGTTACAGGGTTACAAGTACAAGGTGGTATACAAAAGTGGGAAGTCTAATATTGCAGATCCATTGTCAAGACTACCTGAAGGTAAATTGCAGGCAGGAGGGAATTCGTCAAATGAAGATGAGCTTTATATCAACTGGGTGTCCAGGGAATCAGTTCCTCGTTCAATTAGCCCTGAGGAGTTGGATGAATGTTCGAGAACTGATCCTGTTTTGATGGAAGTTCGTAAGGCACTATTTTCTGGGAATTGGAACATGTTGCCTAGCTCAAGAATGAAGATTCTGAAAGAAGAGTTGTGCGTTCTCAATAATTTAGTACTGAGAGGCACTCGAATTGTTATTCCTGAAGTTCTTCGTCACAGAGTTCTGGAATTGGCACATGAGGGTCATCCAGGAATAGTAGCTATGAAGAATCGTCTTCGTTCCAAGGTTTGGTGGGATGGAGTTGATAAAGATGCTGAGAAATTTATCAAGACATGCAAAGGTTGTCAGTTGGTTCAAAAATCCAATCAAACCACACCTGTTTCCAGGAATCCACTTCCTGATAGGCCTTGGTACATCCTAGCCATGGATTTGATGGGTCCATTACCATCAGGGGATCACATTTTGGTGGTAGTTGACTATTATTCACGATATTATGAAGTTGCGACGATGCGAAATATTAATTCGGAAAATGTAATACAAGCGCTACGAGATATGTTCGCTCGTCATGGTATCCCTAGAGTGGTGGTATGCGACAACGGAAGACAGATGAGTAGCGTGGAAATTGAAGATTATGCAAAAGAACAGGGGTTTAAGATAGAACATTCTGCGCCACTGTGGCCGGCAGCTAATGGTGAAGTGGAACGTCAGAACAGGAGTATACTTAAGAGACTGAAGATTGCGCAAATCGAGAAACGAAATTGGCGTAAAGAATTGTTGGATTATCTGCTAATGTATAGGTCCACTCCACACTCTACAACTGGCGTATCACCGGCAGAAATGATATTTGGGAGACGTCTTAGGACAAAGCTTCCTGAAGTTGCGACAGAGAAGATTTTGGATGAAGAGGTGAGAGAGCGAGACGCTTGGAGGAAGGAAAAAGGAAAGGAGTACTACGATAAGAAAAATAATGCCAAAGAATCTGAGATTAAACCAGGAGATACGGTAATTATTAAGCAACCTAAGACTAACAAACTCGACTCTTGAGTACAGTCAAGTGAAGTACATAG
Organism: Acheta domesticus; assembly: GCA_031308135.1. Classification (NCBI taxonomy): domain Eukaryota; kingdom Metazoa; phylum Arthropoda; class Insecta; order Orthoptera; family Gryllidae; genus Acheta; species Acheta domesticus. The sequence continues at coordinate 98,020,829 of JAHLJT010002630.1, read as the reverse complement.
TTACAGATAAACATAGGGACAGAATTACCATATGCTCACCTGCGGGAAACGTTTATCAAAGGAATGTCAATCATGCGAAGAAGGTCTTTGAAGAAGGAGAAGAACCTGCAACTGTGAAGATTGAGAGAAACAATGACTTTCCTGAAAACATAAATGCACCAGCACCTGAAGTGCCGAAAGAATCAAATAGTGAAGAGCAGATAGGTAAAGGTAATAGAAGGTCGGTTCGTGAGAGAAAACCGCCTAAATATTTGGAGGAGTACATTGTAACATAGGGATCAAAGTGTAAATGATATTTTGTAATGGATATTTGATTTTCACTATTTTTGTAACTTCACAAGTGATATTTGAGTTTTCATGTTTTGTAATTTTGTAACTGATATTTGATGTTCACTATTTTGTAATCTCACAAGAAATATTTGAGTTTTCATATTTTGTAATTTGTAATGGAAAGTTGGGTTTTCAATATTTTATAATTTTTGGAATTGATATTTGAGTGTTTTTATATTGTGTAATTTTGGTATGTTTGTAAGTGTAAATCAATCAATCTTACATTTAACTGTTTGGAGGTTTTGTAAACTTTTATTGAAGAAGGGAAAGAATGTAGTATCTGATGTTGCGAACAGATGGCGCATGCAGCGCCTAGGTGCGAAGCGCGGGACACTCGCGGTATATGACGGAGAGCAGTTATGTACCAGTTATGTACTGTTTTATTTTATTTTATTTATTTAGTCAAAAACAGTAAAAACTGTATATGACGTGTGGGGAAAGAAATTTATCTGCGCACATTTTCTTGAGGGCCAGAATTTTATTAAAAAAAAAAAAACGAAAACGAAAAAATTAATTTAGAAAATAATTATTTTAGAAAAATAAAGATATTTGAAAAATGTTTTTTCCCGAGTTATAGAAAATCAATTTCAACTGTAAATGAACTACAAGCAAAAGGAGTGCTCAACAAAACGTGCGCACAGTGAAGCTACATTTACGTCCAGAAGCAAAACAAGGGGCCATCTCAGCATTTGCTCTATGGATCAGGGAAACTGGACAAAAACCTGATCGAGATGGGGGTCATTGACCCGGAAGCTGAAGTACATTACTTGTTACAGGCGTATTAAATATTTTTTTAAATGTATACAATGCAAACATAAACTAATTCATTATATATCTTTGTTTTGTTACATTAAACATTATTTTTCTTTTTCACGATCAGTATAGTCTCTAATTGTATAGAAACAGTTTTGCAGCAGAAAGATTTTACTTTTAACTTAAATTTGTATACCGACTTTAATTGTTTTATGTCATCTGGCAATGCGTTGTAAAGTAACGTACATGTATTGTATGTTGATTTCTTGTACTGAGCTGTTGATACTGACACTTGATGCACGTGATTTCTACGGCGTGTGTTGTAATTATAAATATCAATATTGCATGAAAATATGTTCCCTCCGTTAAGTAGGTCATTTTTGACAAATATTACAGATTCGTAAATAAATAGACAAGGCAATGGTAGGATTCCCAGCTCAATGAAAAGAGGCTTGCAGGAATCACGTGGAAGGCATTTTTTCATTATTCGAATAATTTTCTTTTGCAATCTGAAGGTCTGAATACTACAGGATGAGCTTCCCCAGAATATTATGCCATATCTCAGGCGGGAATGCACATTTGCAAAATAAACGCAACGAGCTGCATGAAGGCTGACAGAATTTGAAAGAATTCTCAATGCATAGCAATGCATAGCTGTTATGTACGAGACCCAGAGCAGGTATCACGATGGTGGCTGTATTTGTGTATAGTTAATAAAGTGTGTGCAGTGTTGTAAATACAACACCGGTGTTATCATTATATCACCCTTGGAACATTATAAATAGTATTTAATTTGAAAGACTTATAAGAGAGAAGTATCTAAACGCAAGACGTTCTTGGTTTGAATACATACCTTTCACAGAACGTTCACAATAAAAAATGTAGGACTTTTTGAAGTTACTGACTTTACCTGTTATTTACAAGGTTTTCAAGGAGGCGTCCTACTGAATGCATTGGCATAAAGATAAAAATTAGAAATGTGGTGGATGTACATATACATTGTGTCATAAGTATATCAGCCTATAAGTATTATCCCTACATTTGCACAAAGTAACTTTATAACGTTCTACATAAAAGCTTTTCTTTTGAATGTACAGCTCCAATCACTTATGAAAAACTGTTGTATGGCATTCTATTTAGAACAATTTTTCTTAAATAATATTTTGAATGATATTGTTACCTTTGGGTTTTAAAAATTAAAAACAAACGCTTTTCTTCATAATGAACTGTTAAAGTGTAGACCAATGGTTTGTTCCTATTTCAGCAGCCCCTAGTCACAGCCAGTGTTCCTGGTCTATCCATTCCTTCTTTGGTGTTTCTCCTCGGTCTATATCTTTACACCTGTTTTGGGTGCCTGGTTGGTTTCATCCTTTTTATATGGTCTTACCATTTCTTTTGATCAACTTCATAATATTATAAATTGAATTAAGGACCATATTGTAGAGAGCAAGTCAGTTATGACACAAGTGTGCTAAATTGATACATAATTCTTTAAAATCAATTAAAAGTTATTTGTCAATAGATTAATTAAAATTGAACATTGATAAAACTGTATTAATCAATTTCAAGTTTCATCCCACGCCAAAACATTAAACTGGAAATAGACGGTGAATCAATATGATTGTCACACGTTTCAAGGAATATTCGTAGATGAAAACTTAACTTACAACAAACGTGTTGACTCACTTTGTAACAAAATCTTTCTTCTTTCAATCTATTATGGCATATTCTTCTCTCAACTTCAATATAGTGAGGTTCATCATAAAAAAATGGATAGATTAATGGTCCTATTAAAGAAACACATAAGCAGCATTTTGAAACAATCCGTTGCAGTCCTGTAAAGATTTCTTTATCAAATATGAATTACTGATTGTTGTAACACACTTCTTTTACAAAGTATTACTACTACAGAGAAATAATAAAAATCTTGTAATAAATAGATACACAACATATAGCGATACATGTAATTTATGAAGCAAACCATTTGAATTACTACTGTACGTTAATGTAATTGAATTTAATTTCTGTTATAATTTAAATTAATTAAATGTTTATTTTTATCAATTAATTTTATTTTTAACAAGTAATTTATAAAGTTAATGTAAACTTACTGTTAAATTTCTGTAAGTTAATGTAGATAAAAATATGTAATTCTTATTGCATACTTTTACTAAACAGACTTTGGTTGATACTTTCTGTAAGTCTATAAGGAATGAAATATCACTGTAAGCAGATCGAATATTATATAATCTTAGGTATGTAATATTCTTACACATATACATTCTGTAATATTCTTACGGAAAGACTGTGAGGTTATATAATATTGGATCGGTTTACAATTTTGATATTCATTCAAGCACCCACCAAAAGCTGAAATAAAAGTGAAAACTTTATATCCTGTTATATCCATAATTGGCTTGTCCTCTATAGTTCCAAATTCAAATTAATATTTAGGGCTTTCAGGAAAAATGCATCATATTAAACCTCATGATGTAAATTAGGGTCCATAGACGCTTAAAATGTATTTTCTTGCCTGCCAGGTTCATGTCACATCGCAATATAATCACGAGAAAAAGGGGGGAAAAAGGCTTGTTACATTGCAAGAAAAATAAGAAAAATACAAGATATTTCCTTCAAAAATACAATAAAGTTTTTTAAAAATATTAATAATTTTTAATTACAGATGCTTTGACTCAGACATATAAGAATGAAAAAATTACTTGCATAATCCTAATTGAAGCAAGTAAAAGTTTTGGGTGGAAACTACAGATATTTCTTTGCTTACTAAGTAACTAATTTTTCCAAGAAACACCAAAACTTAAATATTACCAATATTGCATATTTTAATTACAGCTATTCTTCACCTGCAACAAAGAATCATTCATCCAAAAAACATTTACACACAATAGAATGGAATGGTAATTAAATGATATTCAAAATAGTTTAAATAAAATTTATTAATTTTTTTTACAATGGGAAAATTCCACTTAATTCACTTTCTGAATCAGACTCATTGGTGTCTGAAGAGTCACAGCCATTTACATTGATTATCATCTCCTCAACATAATTTTCTCTTACAACTTCTTCACTCCCAAAACTTGGTGATAAGTAGGGAGCGGATTTCTATGATTTTTCATATTTTTCTCCATAGCTTCAGGGCATAGCTAAGAGTAATTTCTTGACATATGGTTATATTTGGATACTTTGCAGATTAATTTGTTAGTGCATATTTGATCGATTTTTCCTGTTGGGGCAATATTCATGTAATTATGGGAGCATATTTTGCATATTTCATTAAAATAAAGAAAACGTTCCGTGTTTTCATATAATCTATTTGTGAGCGCTGATTGTTAGGAAAGCTTGTCACAATTTTTTTTTCTTTTCTATAGATGATAAAATACTTGTGCAAATGAACAATAGGCAGAAAAGGCACCAGGCAGAAAAAGTGAAAGAAGGCCTACTATGTAGGTACTTCACTAAGGTGCATATTTACTTCAATTATTTCTCCCGAGAAGTAAGTTAGGTTACATAAAAATATTTTTTTATTCCAAGCATGCTTCTCCTGAATTTTATCAAGAAAGGTTTATACTGAAAATGAAATATATGTTAATTTTAATTGTATGTTAAAGTGCATATTTTAGAATTTTTAGGTCATAAATGCCTGTTAAAGTGCATATTTAAGATTTTTTAGGTCATAAATGCATGTTAAAGTGCTTATTTCACAATTTTAAGCCATAAATGCATTTTAAAAAGGATATTTCAAGATTTTTTAGGGCATAAAAATCCGCTCCCAAGTGATACGTTCTTTCACATATTGTACAGCACCATGCCACTGGTGAGCAGTAATGGTGCCTACTGCCTCCTGAACGAGTCTTTCAACTTCAGTGAGCGAGAAAGTTTGGTTGTTTCTCGCAACGAAAAAGAGAAATTACAAATGAAAGTAAAAACTCTAAACATTTATTTTCAGAGATCAAGTACGCATACACACAAATCGCTGAGAAAATTCTTACATTCCCTGCAAAGTGAAGTGCTGAGAATAAGTGCTGTTAAATAATCTCCTTGAGAAGCTACAGAGTACTCGACGGATAGAATGATCGCACTTGCGACAAAGGGAGTCCGACAACTGAATCTTTGACTGATCGCACTCGTCGACGCGTAATGCGTTGCCCCGTGGCAGCTCTATCTGTGCGTGCGCTTGTGCTTGGCAAGGTTACGTGTTTGGATAAACGCCCCGCCGCACACGCTGAGCGATCAGCTCGCTCTCTGTGCGCGCGCTCATACGCCTCGACACGTCCATGCTCTACGGCCGATCTCCTGTAGGCGTGCACATGTGTGTAGAAAGAGCTAGTTTCCTGATGAATGTCTTATTGCACACGTCGCAGCTAAACGGTCGATCTCCCGTGTGCGTGCGCATATGACAGTCGAGGGTTCCTTTTTGGGTGAATGCCTTACCGCACACGCTGCAACTGTGCGGACGTTCTCCCGTGTGCGTGCGCATATGAGTGGTCAGGTTTGATGTATTACTGAATGCCTTACCGCACACGCTGCAACTGTGCGGGCGTTCTCCCGTGTGCGTGCGCATATGAATGCCAAGGTCTGATTTCCTGCTGAATGCCTTACCGCACACGTAGCAGGTAAACGGCCGATCTCCCGTGTGCGTGCGCATATGCCAGGCGAGGGTTGCTTTTTGGCTGAATGCCTTACCACACATGCTGCAACTGTGCGGGCGTTCTCCGTGTGCGTGCGCATATGAGTGGCGAGGTCTGATTTCTGGCTGAATGCCTTACCGCACACGCTGCAATTGTGCGGACGTTCTCCTGTGTGCGTGCGCAAGTGGGTAGAAAGAATTGATTTCCTGCTGAATGTCTTACCGCACACGTCGCAGGTGAACGGCCGATCTTCCGTATGCGTGCGCATATGAGTCATGAGGTCGGATTTGTTTGTGAAGGTCTTATTGCATACGTCGCAGGCAACCAGGCGTTCTCCGGTGTGCGTGCGTAAATGACAGGCGAGGGTTTTATTATGATAGAATGCCTTACCGCACACGTGGCAGCTAAACGGCCGAACCCCCGTGTGCGTGTGCTTATGACTGAAGAGGTCTGATTTCCGTCTGAATATCTTATTGCACATGTCGCAGCTCAACGGGCGTTCTCCCGTGTGCGTGCGCATATCTGCGTGCGGTCTGTCTCCTGTGGGCGCGTGAGTGGGTTGGAGGCCTTCGGAAGAAGTGAGGGCGGCAGGGCGCTCCTTGGGGGCCTGACGGCCCACGTGCACCTGCGGCCCCGAGGGTGAAGCGCAAGTCTTCTCCTGCGGTCTCCTCCGCCGCTGCCCGCCAGCGTTCCGCTTCCCCTCGTCCTCCGCGCCTGCGCAAACACAACATTACTTCCCATTTGATATCCGATCCTATTTTACAACAGCCAATATCTGATCAAATGACAAGATAGCGTGACTCTGCATATGAGAAACGTTTACAACACTTTACTTTCTCATCCTTACGAAGGAACTAATGAAGAGAATTATGTAATCGCGTGGTGGAAAACGGCGAATTTCCGGCATAAAATCTCTTGTTGGCTGCTCCTGGTAACGAAAATGGACAAAGCAGTAGCTAAACTTAGAAAAAATCCCCTAACACATATAGCCTGATTCCATGTTTTCTGGTCGTTGATAACGAAAAATCCATTGATTCCAAAACTTCTGCCCGCCCGCGGTGGACTTCTAGCGCCTAAACCGATACGCCAATTTGCGCACAAATTGATATTCCTCGATACATCTGAATGAGCGTGAGGCTTGGGAAGTTTCGAACTAATATTTTGATTTTTAAGAGTACTTTACATGAAGCTTTAAAATGATTTTCAGAACTTAGGCGCGCGCCTATGTCCTCTGGCACTACAAAATAGAAGTTTCCCACTCACCTGAAGGATCCTCCTCATTCACCGAAGCATCTTCACAGCAGAACGCCAGGGGATCCTGCAGCAAAAGAAAAGGCTTCGTCATCACTTCAGAGCACTCACCAGTCGCGTATCAATGGAGGGGGTGTCGTCACTCCGCTCATAGAGGGTAGATCTTGGAAAATCCGTGAGTAATCGAAGGTCGGAGCGTTTGATGCGTTCTCTTTGCCGTTTATAAGCACCGTGCAAGAAGCGCACGGAAGCGGGTTCACGGCCCAAACTCATCACTTCTAACAGTTAACGCAGCAAAGAGGTGGCACCATTCTGAACGTTTTCAGTTCCTGTAACAATACTTGACAAGAACACATGATACCAATCGTATACTCACAACAATGTTTGAGAAGAAACAATCAAAGAATGCGATTTCATTCCTCCCATTCACTCTATCCAAATTTGTATCGATTCGATCCTTTGGAATGGCAAGGTTCCAACTGATAATATCGAAGAAAATAAGTTGATGTGACCAGATTTTATCTAGCTTCTGCTACGAGTAGAACCTACTCAAGTTGCAATCTCGGCAAATGAATAATAAACAAATCATTTCTGTAGACAGTAGGATTGATGTTTCCTGGCGCGTCAACTACTTAGGTCATTAGTCCCGAAAGTGTAGTACGTCATCAGTCCCGTAAGTGTAGTGCGTGTTCTTTGTTCTTTCTCGGAAGGTGACGGTGATGTTTTCCCCGCCGGATGGCGAGATCTAGCGCCGACCTACCGTCGACTAGCGGTGTTTTCACCTCAACCAGGTATCTCCCACCAGCGGGGCACCGCCCCAGCCGGGACAAGCTGTAAGCTCCCGACCGATCTCATGTGTGGTAGTGTAGTGCATGTTAGTGTACGTGTGTAAAGGGCGAGGATAGGATAAGGAAGAGGAAGGAAAGATCGCGCGCCCTCCGTAGCCCGCTTGTTAGGGCACTGCTCCGGCATTCGCCTGGTGTTGATCGGAGAAACGACGGAAAACTACCGATCAGATCAGTCGGCCGCTAGAATTCTCCTCCAGACAGCGACTGAATTCGACATAGCTGACAAGCTACTGTCGAAAACCCTCGGGACTGGAACCTAGGACATGCCGATCAGAGGCATATGGGATTAACTTATTTTTTAAAATAAATGGGTTAACGAAAATATCTGCATCAATTCATTCGAAACGATTCGAATGTTCGTTGGGACCTTGTCATCCGAGTTTGATAGAACGACTGGGAGGCCTTCCCTTGTCTCGGAGTTTTCCAACATCGTCCGATGTTTCCATATACTGGCTGTCCCACAACTGTGGGCCGCCCTCACGCCTTCTAAAGAGATTAGACACTCATGATATCGAAGTGCATTTTACGCTCATCAATGCCAAATCATGGGGCAAGCAAGATACTTAAAAGATATGTTCGTGATATTCATTTTCCAGAAAGAGACGAGGGGTTGACAGCTCAAGGTGTCTTCACTAGAAAGATACAGCACAAACATCAATACTAACGAGGAGAATATGAGGTCTGTCCATTCAATCTTCAGAATTGATCGTTTCTTTCACTGATTGAAATTTCAAATCTTCGAACAGAGAAATGAACGATATAAAGAAATTGGTAGTGTCATTTTCAAACTTAAGAAGAATCGAGCTCGACGTCTAATGGCTGTTGGAACAAGTCAGCATTTTAAAACAATTCAAATACGAGCAAAGGAAACGAAAGGTTGAAAATTTTCACTATAAAATTCCAGTACATCAGATCGAAAAGCGGGAGAAATTTTGTTATTGCCGTTGCTTAACTTCTCATAGTAAATTTACCAAAATAAAAGAAGACGTAGATATCAATAGAAAAACAATCAAAATATGCACATAAATTATTTACTACGCTGTGTGCCCCTTCGACAGCAATGCACATCTGGAGTTGTGTGTGCAAGGGCCCACGAACTGACTGCAGTCATTTGTCACGACTTACGTACATGGTTGCTTCGGAATTTCAACTAGAAGAGAAGTTCATTTCTGATGATTCGATGGAAAAAATCTTTCATTCTCATCGTGAATACTGCAACGAGTCCCCTTCACTCAAGCACGGCGAGACCCTTCCGTCACGAACCCAGCGGAGGGCGCATTTATGTAGAATTCGCTTCGCGCTGCTGTGTGCGCCGGCAGCTCGTGTCTTTCGACTGACGCATAGAATTCGTCTCTGGGGCCAACTTCAAGTGGCGCCGGCACCAGAAACCCTCCGTGTTCTTTGCGTCCGGCAATGGGTTGATCGACGCCGGAACAGCCACTTTAAGAAACTTGGTAGCAGATCGTTAGCTAATCCCTATGGGCTAATGAAGGTGGCAGAGAGCTCGTAGCTGTGCGACATGTCACGTAGGCCACAGGCGTCTTAGAAAACACAAAGAATGACCAACCAGAGATAGAGAAATGTATGTTGCCAAGAAGTGGAGTCGCATCCAATCAAACAGAAGAATCGAGAAACGAGTCGAACGAGAAGCACCGCGTAAGGCCCGCAACAGACTACACCGAGGAATGCGTTGCGAAAAATGTGGGAAGAGGCCGGCGAGTCTGCGTCCACACATTATTTATTTTTTTTTTTTTACAAAGAGATTATTCGTTGTCTCGAAATGCCTTTATGTGCCACAAGCCGAGAGTGATGGCAGCAGTTTTAGCTATGAGATGTTCTGAGAGTCCCATTTCGTGTTTTATTAAATGCCCTTATGTAATTTTAACTCGTTATATCCTTGTTTGTTTACAATAAACCGTTAACCATTTGTTTAACGAGTTCGAATTACCTAGAGAGAAACACTCTACTACATTGCATACAAATCATTATTCAACGTAAAAAAAACAGGAAGTTAAGTGACTTATAAAGAAGAAGTTGCACATCAGCAAATTTTCTTGAACTCCGTAATCTCTATCACGCTCTGGTTTACTATATTTGTTGGTTGAATAATGATATTTATTTATTTATTTGGTCAGAAACACTAAAAACTGTATATGACGAGTGGAGAAAGAGATCTGCGCACATTTTCTTGAGGCCCAGAATTAAAAAAAAAAGAAGAAGGAGCAACATTTGAAAAACTAGAAACAAGAATTTAGAAAATAATTATTATTTAAAAAAAATAAAAAATTGGAAAAGGTTTCTTCCCGAGTTATAGAAAATCAATTTCAACGGTAAATGAACTCATTTGATTTTTCTGCATTGCTACAAAATAGTAATGAACATTAATTCTACTCCACCATTACAAGCAAAAGGAGTGCTCAACAAAACATGCGCACAGTGAAGCTACATTTACGTCCAGAAGCAAAACAAGGGGACATCTCAGCATCTGCTCAATGGATCAGGGAAACAGGACAAAAAACCTGATCAAGATGGGACAATGGTAGCTACGATACAACAACACCAACTCTTTCCACTACAGTAATGCAATCACTTTATTGATCCCTGGTGAATCTACAAAAACTTATGTTTCATATCATTTGAAATATATATAAGTAAATAAATAAATAAGGTTCTTCGCATTGGTGAGCATAAAAAAAATTAGGCAAAAAACATTAGTTGAAATTTTGTGGTGCAAAGGTAAGAAAAAAACTAAATATTCACACCCAGGTTGTTCTGTTTATTAGTATGATAATATTTTATAAGACATTACGTCGTTGAGTGTTTAATATTTCAACCACTATTGCAAATTTTTTTAATTCATTGCCTCAATACTACATTAAAACCTTTCACAAGTCCACAACAAAGATGTAAACGAACTAGAATTCAAAGAATTTCTGTTGTAAAAAGTTGTTTATAATTAATGTTGCAATTTCCTTGTAGACATAGAAGTGTCCTGTACATCCCACATTAAAAAGCCAATCCAACAAGTAAATTTTACATGTACTGTAACTATAACATAGTGATCATAATTTAATTTCACTGCCTAGTATGTGGTAAGGCACTTAAAGTATTCATTATGATTGAGCCTAACACCTTCAATATGATCAGGTTTACCTGAAACATCAAATTTAAAGTTATATATTTTTAATATATGGTGAATAGTAATTCTTCTCTTTATCTCGTGGCTAAATGTTAAAATATTAACTAAAAGGAAAGTGGAACGGTTTGGTTTAATCAAACATTCCATGATAATGAATTCAAAAATTTAAACAATTAGTTTTTTTTTCTCCAAATTAATATTTAATAAAACATGTTATTAAAGACGAATGTGTACAGTTAATTATAAGATAATTTTATCATTGCATTAAGTAGTACAACAAAATCATCATCAGTGAATCATTGTCAAGTTGTGTAAATAAGTAATCTGAATATTGCACAAGTTTAGCCCCTGCTGAACGTTACAAACCCAAATTGGAATATGCATCATTCCCTCATGAAGCTTGCAATTCAAGAACTGAAAAGTTGTGCAACTTTAAGATTAACTTAAGATTTAAGATTACTTATTTTATTTAACTGGCCTGCAGCTAAATTCATACAATTTATTGTTACACATGTATAGGTGATTACTGTAGCTTAAACATAACAAAATAGCACATACTATCACCCAAATTTTATTGTCTTTTTATAAACGTTTGAGTCATGATTAGGTTAGCTTACTGTCTGTTAATGTGCAATGATTTGGTTATCATTCAAATTGCAATTCATTGTTCTTAACCTTGAAACTAATTTGATTGCAATTACATAATCCTGTTTTAGATATATTTTATTCCACAGCTGCTGTGCCAAAGTTCATTGCTAGGTTAGGGAGTATTATTGTAAGTTAATATTGATGATAATCTTATCTAAGTTATATTACTTCTAACAATGATTCATTTAATATTGATTTTGAGAAAAAAGAAAGTATGTTAAAGTTTGATAATTAAAGTAACTTGTTAATTCTGAAAATTTATCTGATAACCACCACACTTTTCTCTCTTTTTGACTTCCATGTTTTCAAAACAGGTTGCAACTTATCTCTCATTTATTGCTTCGCAGTTGAACATTTAGCTCCTAACTCTTATATTAACCAACTGTCATAAACATCACAAATATTCTCACAAGTGCCCTACCACTACTTCTGTCACAACCCTTTTCGGATGCACCAGCTGCCCAGCGGTCCCAGAGCAGTCCACAGCTGTCTGCCTGTCAAAGAGTATGTGTCTCAGAGAGAGGAGTGTGCTTGCGTTTCGTGCGCCGCCTCACTGTCCAATCAGAGAGCTCAAAAATAAGTCCCATGCAATGTCTAGTGCAGATCAAAACACCGCTAGTCGACCCATTCCCCGTAACAGTCTCGGCGCCGAGAAGGCCAACTTCCCCAATTGGCAAAATTTGCAAAGGCTGCTACAGAAGTTGTCCGTTTAATTTAAATCACATAACAGTCTAATTTTATACTCAAATCACTATCAAAATACTCATATTGGATACATCATTGTACTCCTCGTTTTATGATCAATCCATTACTAACGAGAAGAAAATTTTAGTTTCATTTCAAAATCGAAGATGATTAAATTCCTTGAAAACTAAAAATATTACAGACGATTTCTCTACGGCATATTGCGTGCACCACGATTCCGCATTGTCGAGCGAAAACTGCATTTCGATATCGAAACCGTTCATAAGTTATCGAAGTGGTGGAACACCCTGCATGCGTGAGTGTGCATAAGGATCATATAATCCTTTGATAGTATGCTGTTCTTACCTCCTCGACACTGCAAAGTCCCTCATGGCCATCATTCTGCGCCAAAAACACAGACACTGGACGTTCCAACTCCTCCTGCACAGAAAAAACAAACATAGGAAACTTAACACTAGAAAATGTTATAAACCTCGCTTTTAGCGTCTAAGATGATGTCGGACATTTAAAAAACAGACTAAATTAAGAGACAAGCAGCAGTTTCTAAACCTCTTCTGGAGCAACAGAGGG
>JAHLJT010002630.1:97838876-98006936 GCA_031308135.1 Acheta domesticus | reverse complement strand
GTACCGTTACTAAACGAAGCTGTAGTAGGTGATTACTTGAACATTCTCACCATGGCCTGTCTCGAATAGCCGTGTCTCAACCAATTGATTGCGGTTAATTTCTAAGCGGTACTTTTGAATCATTCAAACACGCTTCCCCTTTGGTGTAGATTTATAACTTATTTTAGGATTTCCTAGGAAGTGTAGTATACCTTACAATGGAAGTGACTAAGGATAACAACAAATTCAATAAAATTAATGGCTGAAATTATTTGATTTGAATTTTTGTCAAAAAAAAACTGTATGGTGACGTATGGAAGACACGTACCATCTGCGCACGTTTTCTTAAGCTCCAAAATCTCTTCCCAACATTTTTCATTATGAATAGTTGAAAAGATAATAAAAGATGATGATAATAATAATAATATAATAATAATAATAATAATATAATACAAGTACCAATAGCCAGCTGAGTACCAATCTCGGGCCAAAGGATCGCGGGTTCTAGTCCCGCCTCTGACATGTGTGTATTTGTGTATGTCTGTAATATGTGTGCCTCCGTCACCCCTCATATCATTATCATTTCATGTTCCATAGCCCCGGGCTAACAACCCTTGGGGATAAAAATGGATCCAGCTAGAAGTGATCCCTAATGACGTTTCATGCCCTGCCACCGAGATCTGGTTTCTGATCCCTGGTAAATGCAGTAGGCATGTACGCCTGGTCCGAATCGGCCTATATGCAAGCAAAATAAAGAGGGGGAGAAAGTTCTTGGGAAACGAGCTTCACTGAACTCAACTCTATTACCGTTCAACCAAGCGTGCAGGGTCAGCGAGTGCCGTGTGGATGTGGTGATAGTGATACGGTTGTGGATGCTTTATCTGATAATTAGGGGGCAATTTTAATGAAATGTGTTTTTTTAAACTTAAGAACAACGCCATTTAGTACAGAAATTAATTTTATGTTATGATAAAACGAAATTACCCATTTTGTATGTAATGTTTTTGCATTTTTTCGTCGATTTCGACTAATAAGTTTTTTTTTTTTTTACTTTTTGCGTCACTTTTATTGCATTTTCCCCTGATTTCATCGAAATCATTTCGTATCATCGTATCGTATTAATTGCTATCGTTTTAATCGTAAATTGCTTCAAACATATTTACCAGATATAACAAATGTTCATCACAGAATTCCTGAATAGCTATAAACGATTTCTTCGCTCATTCATTGTAATGATAGCCGTTGTGAGTGCTATGTAATCTCAGGTTCCTGCGACGCCTATCGGCGCTACTGAGAGTTCGGCCAATTTCCCAATAAAGACAGAGATTTTCTTTTAATGAACAGTCCAAACCAAAAGTTTTCAAGTTGAGTTCCCTTGAACAAAAGGAAGAATCCTCAATTACGTCAGAATAATACACAACAGCTTGAGTTGTTCATCTAAAATGGTTTTGATAAATTTTTAACGTCATTTTGCTTTGTTTTTAGGGCATTTTATTGATCATTTTGACAACGTTTTAGGTCATCAGAATCCACCGCCTAGTTATAATGTATGATGTAAATTTGGTTTTGTGTTATGATGAAGCAAAACAATGTGTCAACAGTTTGTAATACGTCTTGAATCTGAATTCCGATGTATTATGGAATACACAATATTGTTGATAATAATAACAATAATAATAATAATTATATTCAGCCGACACATAACATCTTAAGTCGTGATTTAGAGGAATAATAATAATAATAATAACCTAGGGAGGACACGACCTTGCAGTTGGTGATGGAGCTTGAGTACCCCCATGGGCCTGAGAGCTATGTCAGCCCAAGCTACTGCTAGGGCCTCCCTTGCCGAATAGGTTGAAGATGAGGGGTCCGACGAAGAAGTCCTCCATTTTGAGGAGAGTGGGAAGTAAGTAGAGAGGGATGGGTCATGAACCTTTGGACTTCCTGCTATCGGTCCAAGGAGGGTACAGGAGAGAAACTGGGTTGGCACACCAGGCCACTGATTAGAGTGGAGGCCCGAACCTTGCATTAGCCAACGAAAAAGGCTGCCTTCAAAAGTCAGTGAAAATCCCGTAGGGTTTAGTACTGGCGACTGGCGATCGGAGGGACCCGTTGCTGGGCCCTGCGGGGGGATGTCCCGAGGCCACTGTGGGTCGCAGAAACGGATGGCAGGAAACAACCCAAGGGTCAAGTGTGATCTGTGAACTCGAACTTGCTACCTGCAAATCTTCACTTAAAACCAATGTGCAAAATGCATAGAACAAGAAATGTAATGAATCTTAACATGCCTTGTTCTACCAATGTCCCATACCTGCTCAGAAACCGAGCTAATGTCACCTTGTCGACATCTAGCCATCTCACGGATGATAGTCCCAGGGACCCAGAGTCCGCAGTAGCTCGAAGCCATCGTCAGATATACAGATGGGATGAAATGAAGGTGATTGATGCTTTTACTACGCAAAAGCGAAAAACAGGGGCTCGGAAATAGAAGTTTTCAAGGTAGGAAAGAGCAGAACCCAGATATGAGACCTACCCTAGACTCAAAGAAACTTGCCAGTCAACGACGATACATACTCAGCAGTGGAAAATTCACAGTAGAACAACTTGCAGACATCTCGAGAAACGCGGAGTATGTTCTTCGATCAAACTATCCACATGACGAACATTTAGAACCATCTAATATCCCTGAAAACGATTGTCCCCCTGAAGGTTCATCTCTTCCAAATGAAACATCCGTCAGTGGTGAAAATACATCTGGCCATGAGTCACACGATAAGGCCATGATGAGGGACCTCCTCCGACGCGAGAGAGAACGAATTCGTCTACTTCCATTCGAATCTCGTGCACCGTTGAGGAGAATTTACGAAAAAGCTAAGAGAGTGATAGAAACAGCTAATTCTGTCTTAAATGAGGTTGTACAGACCTCAAGTAGAGATCTAGATATTACTGAAATCAATCACATCGTGTATGCAACTGGATATGTAGTATCTCAGATAATCTTGGGGCCAGCCAAGAACACCGATGGCCGACAGCCAGACAGAGTAAAAAGCTCCTTACCTCCATGGATGAAAAGAATTATGAAACGGATAGCCGACATACGGCGTGAAATATCACTCCTAGCCGAGGCAACTTCTAAGACAAACCACACGTATAAAGTTCAACAAAAAAAACTCCACGTTGAACAAAAATACCTAATTGACAATGACACAACAAGGCTAATGGTAGCTGAAAAGCTAAAAGAGAAAATCCAAGCATGGGCTCAACGAATAAGACGGTACAAACGTAGAGAAGATTTCCGTGTACAGAACCGGTTGTTTGAAACAGACGCGAAGAGATTCGCAGTCTGACTGAAAAACCGAATGGAAATGCTGCCTGTCCTTCAAAAGATGACGTCGAAACATTTTGGGCAGGAATCTGAGAGGAAACCACAACAAAGACGCATCTTGGCTTCAATCTGAAGTTGATGCTGCCAATGGACTGGTGGAAAGAGTGGAACATGTTCAAGGATTCTCGAAAGAGGACCTATGCCAAACAATTAAGAATATGGGAAACTGGAAATCCCCTGGGGTTGATAAGATCCAGATTTATTGGATTAAGAAATTAACAGCATTACATTTTCATCTTGCAAAGGCTGTTAATAAAATTTTAGAAAACCCTAAGGAACTCCCCGAATGGCTCACTCGCGGCATCACGTATTTGCTACCCAAAGGAGGAGACAGCTCCTTGGCGAAGAACTACAGGCCAATTACGTGCCTGCCGGTAATGTACAAACTTATAACTGCAGCCATAGCTGACAAAATGTATAGGCACCAAGAGAACAACCATATGTTGCCAGTTGAACAGAAAGGATGTCGTAAAGGTTCCCATGGCTGTAAGGAAATCTTGCTTCTGAATAAAATAATTTTGAATGATGTAAAAAAACGAAAACGTAATTTAAGCATGGCTTGGATTGACTACCAGAAGGCCTTTGAAAGTGTACCACACGATTGGATTTTGAAGACCCTGGAGATCTATCGATTTCATCCTAGATTTGTTGAGTTTTGCAAGGCTAGAATGAAGTCGTGGAGCACCAGGTTACTAATCCACAGCGGAAAGGGAGTAGTAGAAACAAGAAGTATTCAGACTAACAGGGGAATTTTTCAAGGAGATTCACTATTCCCTCTGCTGTTTTGCATTAGTTTGATCCCTCTATCGAGACAGCTGTCGCACACTGACTTTGGTTACAAGCTCCATGGCGATGAAATGCCTGTATCACATTTATTTTACGTGGATGATCTTAAAGTGTTTGCTAAAAATGAAGCAATTCTCTCCCAAATGCTGTCTGTCATCAATGATTTTAGCAATGACATCCGCATGAAGTTTGCTCTTGACAAGTGTGGAAAAGTCAACTTAAAAAGAGGCAAAATGACCACGTCGGAGAACATTGAAGTTGATAGACACACTGTGATTCAAGATCTTGAGCCAGGTAAAACTTACAAATATCCGGGCATTGAAGAATGTGAGACCATCTCGAACGACACAATGAAAGAGAGAATTCGCAAGGAGTATTATAGAAGAGTGAGACTTGTCCTGCAGTCCGCTCTGAACTCAAGGAATAAAATATCAGCAATAGGTAGTTTGGCGGTGGCTGTAGCCGAATACAGTTTCGGACTAGTAGACTGGACTGAACAGGAAATTCGCATCATGGATCGAAAAACCAGAAAACTGCTTACAATGCATCATGTTGCCCACCCCCGGGCTGATGTACATAGACTTTATGTGTCACGTAAGGAAGAAGAGGCCTGAGACAAATTGAAGCCTCCTGGCACAATGCAATAACTGGGATGGGAAATGTAGTCAGCCATCAAGATGACCCTCTAATAAGGCAGGTCATGAAATCTGACCGAAGACTGGGAAACAGAGGCATTGTAAGTGTAGCAAGAAGCATTGCGAACAAGACTATGCAAGACACCCAGAATGACAGAGACACTGAACTTCTAATGCTACATAACAAGAAATTTGAGACACAAAAAATGTTAAAGAAATCGTGGAGAGACAGACCACTCCACGGACAATATTTGAAACGAATGGATAGGGTACAGATCAATAAAGATCAATTATTTATGTGGCTTCAAAGTGGAAGAATGAAGCCAGAATCGGAAGCACTTGTAACAGCTGCCTAAGATCAGGCCTTGAGAACACATTATGATAAAGCGGTTCTCAAAATTTCGCAAGATGATAAATGCTTCATTTGCCAGGAACAAGTAGAAACCATCGATCATATTGTCTCAGCTTGTCCAATCCTAGCAAAGACCGAATACTTGAAAAGACACGACAGAGTGTGTAACTACCTCCACTGGCAGATCCGTACCGCCCTCGAAGTTCCAAACACATGCCCCAAGTGGTACGAACACTCACCCAAGCCGGTGACGTCGTTGGATTGTGTACAAAACCAAACTGATCGCACGATAACGCCAAACAAACCGGATATAGATATCCGGGATTTGGAGAAAAATTGTTTGCTTGTCGATGTTGCTGTACCTTGGGATCAAAACGTCGTTACCAAGGAGGCAGAGACTTTGTGTAAGAACTTGTCTAAACTTCCCGGTAATTCAAACACTGGGAAGTGCAAGAAATCGCTTTATTTGAAACAGCCCACATTTTGCGCAAAGTATTGTAGAGGCACCGACAGTCCCGAGATCTGTTCCTGAGGTAGATGGTTGCAACCTCGAGTAGATTTGATTTTGAGCCGACCCTTAACGCCTTTGGTTGTGATGTGCTGGAATAATAATAATAATAATAATAATAATAATAATAATGTTCACTCTCATTACAGCGAGAGAAATATGTACCCCATAATAATTTTATACTTTATAAACTTCTCGGCAAATGGTACGGTAATGTATACTAACAAAATGCTGTAATGTGTGATGCCTGGTTGCCCTCATCTGCTCTCAAGAGGGGAGTAAAGGGTTTGTAACTGGCAATAATCGCACCTCAGACAATCATTGCCACTGAGCAAAGCTAGGAGGGAGTACTGCAATCACGTCCGTAGGGCAGGGAGAGAGCCAGGCGACTCCTCATGGAGCTATGAATATGCGAAGGTGGCATTCCTGACCTCCACCATATTCCGCAAGTGAAGCTAATCCGCCGTATTGATGTGCCCAAAACACGTCTAACACGATAGTAAATGGTAGTACCCATTTTTCAATGGAATTTAATAATCTTAGGAATATTAAAAATGAAATAACAACTAAAATGGTTAATCTTTACAAACTGCGGGGTCACTGTAAAGTATTTTCAGTGAGTGAAAACCAAAATAACCTCAAACACAAAACATCAAGAATACTACATTACTAAATGTGCTTCTTCTGCCTTTGAGATTTCTTACATGATGTCTCAAGAAGTACGCAACTAAATAAAAACTTAACACTTCTAACATTCTGAAGGAGCATGTGATGCACAAATTATTACGAAATATTCTTAGTATTATCACAATAGTCGAAATCTGGATAACATACGATTCAAAAAAGCACACTGTCGTACTGTTCTGTTATTTATTTCACGATTTCCTTACAACATTAAGTACTCTCATATGAAGTCAAAAGAGTAGGATCTTAAAATATGGAATTTTGCAGAGAGGCCAGTAATAAAATTGATGTCAACAATGTGCAAAACTTCCGGGTTTCTTCGTGGAAGGGGTCAAACATAATGTTAGTTATCCTTTTGAACTCTTCAGTGAACAATTATTTCTGCACAATTTACTTAGGTGAGGTAGAAAAGCTGCTGAAGTTCTTCGAAATACCCGTTTCTACAAACGTATAAAGAAGTTCCACCAAAATCCTCTTCTTGAAAGCAGAACTTACTGTATGTACTAGACCAGAGGTGCACAAGCGCCCCATTTGAGCCCCTTCTTGGGGCGCCGGGAAGCCCGCGCCCCGCGCCCCACGGCGCCTCACGAGAACCAGAAAAGTTGGCATAATCCCCGATGGCCGAGCTGTCCCTTCACTTTATTGATCAGAATCGTCGGTTCAAGGCTAAGTGCGAGCACGAATGGAGAGAAACGCGGAGCTCACGGAGAGAAATGGCGCAACAACGTGTCTCGTATGACAGAAGATGGTGTGGGAGAAAAAGTATCAGCAAAAAGTAAAATAAACATTTAAAAAAGTGTGGTCAAGTGTATTACAACCAGATATTTCTGAACTAAATTTATGAAGTGTGTATTATTATTAACAATGAGAAATGGTTAAATTTTCTGTTCGTGTAATTTAATTACAAATATTTTCAAAAACAGTTGGAACCGTAAAGATTGACCGTGAAATGTGTGGAAGTTGTCAAGCAATTTATTTTTAAATACTCCCCACTCCAGAAACTACAGCCGTTATTTCAAGTTTTAGTTGAACCTAATTATACTCATTTCCGTCTTAAGGGCCGCAGGGCTGCCATGACCGTCGTGGGGCGCGTTGCTGGGGCCCTTGTGCAAGCCTGTACTAGACTGCCAGGTGTCTTTTCGCACAATTCTAAACCACATTGTTCTCCCCTTTGGTATAAAGAGAAAAATCACGAAAATTAACCAATATCTTCAAATTTCACAGTTCTCCAAACCATATAAAGTAACTACTAACTTGAGAAAAGAAATGCATGCCTTTCCCAAACGACTTGTACAGCAGTAACCAATTGTACAAGTAACCATGAAATGTTACGAAAGCTTATTAATCTGATCGAGGTTTTTTAATATTGAAAACTATGACAAACAATTTCTGAGTTTAGATAAACTCTTTGGTTTAGATATTGATTTAGCAGTTGATTTCGACCGTCAGAGTATTGTATGCTCCTGGCTAGAACTCATTCATCAATAGCGTTGGTTCCAATCTTCTAAAAGTTGCAGGTAACCAGTGAAGGAGCAAAAGACTGGTGTAAAGTGAATGGTGGTTGATCCTCACTGAAAATGACAGGGCATATGCAACTCAGGTCTAAGGATTTTACTACAACTACCACATTTTTTTAACTTTCAAGAGACCACTTCTGAAAAAAATGTTTGGAAATAAATGAATAAAAATAGTAATGAAAATTGAAAATTAGCCATATTTACAAAAGGAATTTATTCAGAAACAGAGGCCGGCGATCCATTGAGTTTTACATAAAGAATTAGTACTGTAGCCCGCAAATTTTAAGAAAATTACGAAAATGCTTAAAACTAACGAAACTTCTTGTTTCAAAGTATCTTCGCAAAACGGAATGCCGTAATTCTTATTCAGTTCTTCAGAATGCCGTAATTCGCTAGCTCTCGAAGAATCCTGAATATCATCAAGTGAGCGGAAGACAAAGTTGTGTCGTGCTGATCGGCCAGTGAAGGTGGTGGCGCCATCTTAAAAACACACCTCGATTAGATGTGGCACGGAGATTATGTGCAGTCAAATTATTTCTCATGAGTGCTAGCGCATTAGCTCTCTTCAACAGAGAAAGTCACTCCACACGCATCAACGCCCAATCGAACTTGCTTTATTCTCCCTTTTCCGCGTGTCTCCTCTTGTGATGTATCAATCCAGTGGAACTAGTGAAGCACTTTCCGCAAATGTCACAGATGTATGGTCGCTCTCCCGAGTGCGTGCGGTAGTGTTTGGAGAGGGTGCCTGATTCGGCGAATCGTTTACCACACACGTCACAATGATACGGTCGCTCTCCCGTGTGCGTGCGGCTATGAGCGACGAGATGGGAGCGCTGCGTGAAGGAAACTCCGCAAACGTCACAGCTAAACGGACGCTCTCCCGTGTGGCTGCGATTGTGCGCGATGAGACTGCGGCGCCTAGTGAACGAAACTCCGCACACCTCGCAGCTAAACGGACGCTCTCCCGTGTGAGTGCGACTGTGAGCCACGAGATTGGAGTGCTTAGAGAAGGATAGTCCGCAAACGTTGCAGCTGTACGGTCGCTCTCCCGTGTGCGTGCGATTGTGAATGATGAGATGACTGGGGCAAGTGAAGGAAGCTCCGCAAACTTCGCACATGAATGGACGCTCGGTGGTGTGCGTGAGGTTGTGGCCGGCGAGGTTACTGGACGACGGAAGCGTCTTACGGCGCTTGACGCTCGGGACTGGCTCTTCGCCCTGGCCCTCGTGCAGCTGCAGCTCCAAGTGCGCCAGCGGCGTCGTGCTCTGCTCCTGCGTCCCAGGACCCCACAGCCGCACTCCACTGCGCAGCGGCGTTGCCAGGTCGTTCTCCAGAGGGCGCCCTTCTGCTCCTGAACAGATATGCATGGTCTTACCAAAATTGCTCAGTCGCAGTGCTACTTAAGTCTCACTTCTCACAGTCGCGGTAGAGTTTTGGATCGGTCTGCGACACTGAGACGTACAGGAGGAACTCGGGGACCTTCCTGCGGTGTTGGCTAACCAGAGCTTATCTCTAAAACAGTGCTTAGTAGAGAGATAGGAGCATGCATTAAGACGCGATAGGGCGATTGGGGGTGCTTCGATGGCGCAGCGGCTGGAAGAAACGTCTAAGCTCGCAGAGCCAATGGAAGAGGGGTTCGAGAATGTAGAAGTACTTCTATCTCTACTACTACTACTACTACTACTACTACTACAAGTACTACTACTACTACTACTACTACTACTACTACCGGGAGAGGTGGCTCAGTGCATCAACTGATGGCAATGCAGACAGAGAGGTCCTATGTTCGGCTCCCGACGGCGGCAGGAGTTTCGACATTAGCTTGTCATTACGTCGAATTCAGTCACTGTGGAAACGAATTGTAGTGGCCGCCTGATCGATAGTTTCTCGATCGAGTGGCTTCTCCGATCAACACCAGGCGAATGCCGGAACGGCATCCTAGCAAGCGGGCCACGGCCCGCGCGCGATCTTTCCTCCTTCGTTGTGCTATCCTCACCCCTTACACACTAACATGCACTACACTATCACACATGCCGGAAGACCGGTCGGGGGCTTGGAGCATGTCCCGGCTGGGGTGGTGCCCGGCTGGTGGGAGATACCATGTGACGGAAAACTCCGCTAGGGGAAACATGCACTACACTACGGGATTAACGACCTCAGTAGTTGACGCGCCCGGATCAATCATACTACTGTTACTACTACTGTAAAATCTCACAGTTACATCGAAACATTCAGTCTTGGCTGGTTTCTGTCTTGTAGAGGGTTGCCAAAAATTCACCATATGATTTAAGTATAGTATTTTAGATATAATTTGTGTGAAACAAAGTAATAAAAATGAAACATAATTTATTAACTTTGCGCTTCTACGGACCCCACCCCGCGAGTCGCCGCCTGGTGCTGACTCGCCGCGGCCGCCGGAGACCGCTGTGTGCGGCGCCTTTTCCTGGTTCGGAAGGACGCGCACTGGCAGGGTATCAGCCGATGTATCTATCACTCCATTTTGCAAGTCGCGAATGATATTTTTCGGAAATTTGCAGTGCATTTTGATAGAATTTCCTACTTTTGTTAACAATGAATGGTTTTAACGCCTCCGTGAAAAAATAAGAAATCCAAAATTGAACTTCCTTCGTTGACCCCGTTTTGTCCACAAAAGAAGCCAATATTCGTATAGTTGTGCTTATAAATAAGACAAAAAATAACAAGAAATATTAACACAAAGTAAGGGCGGTACATCATACCCGAAAACCCTGCGGAAAGTTTTATTAGGGTCATTAGGGAAGGGCCTCCTTCAAGCTGCGCACCAACCTCTCACGGGCGACGAGGACCGCGCCGCAGTCTATCAGTTTACAAACATTTCAACCCACAGCTATACTGCGATTTTTGTAGGAAGAGCTCTCAAGATAACTCAAATCCCATCTTCGCGATGGAATATGTCACGGCATTTCGTATCATTCACAGTCGTTCCGCTAGATTTCGCACAATCGCGACCGTATGAAGCAGTGCTTGCGATCATGCGACTTCTACCGGCAAGACCGAGAAAAGACGCGAAATGCCGTGACATATTCCATCGCGAAGATGAGATTTGAGTTATCTTGAGAGCTCTTCCTAGAAAAATCGCAGTATAGGAGAATTTGTACAGCAGCACTTAACAGCACTTTCAAACTAAAGTTCGAAGTCTTACAAAACGAACAGATATCGCCGCATGTTCTTCAGGCCCTCAGCCAGTCAGAAAAAAAACAAAAGATAGCCGTGCGAAATACAAGACGCCTAAAGGCGGCATTAGCACAGCAGAAGCGACTCTGGGCGGACTCCTAAAGGCGGCGTTAGCACACAGGGCACGATAAATCCGGACGCCTGTACGTGTCGTTAGCAGCGAAAAGGTTAATGAAAATATTACAGGAATTTAAAAAAAAATAACAGCAAACATAGGGAAAATATAGGACTAGGACATGACGGACAACAAACATAAGGAAAATATAGGACTATAGGATGACGAGACAGCCTGCCCGGAATTCCATTTTTGGCTGAAAGTGATGACGCTACAGAGAATTGATCGCGGTGCCGACGACCAACATTAAGGATTCGGAGCTATAGCGAAGTCGCGCTTGTGACCTTGAAAATAGCACCAAACCCCGAGAAAGTTGCAGCAAAACAGACGCAGACTTCGCCAAAGATTCCTCGACAGCAGGCATAAGAGGAAAAACTCATCGTTCTTTCTATTGTCTTTTGACCCTTCTCATTAGCCATTTCAAAGACAGAGAAATTTAAAAAATACATTTTTCCTAGCCAAGTAATAATCATGTTGCGTTCTCTAAAAACATTCAGTTTCCGCTTTAGACAGGTTTCCGGCTTATAGAGGTCATTGTCACGAATAAAATCGTTCCGTTCTGAGATTTTTGTCCGGGATGGCAGATTTCCGTGTTACGGAGGTTCCGTCTTAGACAGGTTCTTCTGTACTACTTAGTAGTAGTAGTAGTAGTAGTAGTAGTAGTAGTAGTAGTAGTTCTACTACTACTATACTACCACTATTATTACTACTACTACTAGTACTACTACTGCTACTAAATCTACTATTACAACTAGTAGCAGGAGCGGCAACGGCGGTGGTAGCGACGGCGGCGGCACGGTGGTAGGAGATGGAGGAGGAGGATGAAGAAAATGAACGTCACGCGCGATTGTATTTCATTGAAATACATTTTATGTAAGTTAATCGTGTTAATTGGCAAAATATATAAGGTCTACTGCCACTCTAGCCATAACTTCCAAGCGTGAACCTCAGTACGCAAAACATCTTTTCTTATTGATAATGTCCTTAGGAAAACACAATTACTACCTAACAGAGTCCATTGGTAATTTGGGAAAACTTCAGAACAAAAAGGAAATTAAAACCTTATAGTTCTTACTGTTTTCTTTAAAAACATAATTATTTATAAAGCAAATCGTACAGAATTTTACGACTTTTAAAAATTGAACATAACCATTTTTTAAATTTTAATAAAAGGTACATAAACTTCTATCTCATCATTGTGTAGTATACAACACAACACAAATACCACGATTACATTTAGAAAATAATGTTTTTTCGTCTGAAATTATCGTCAAATTCTTGAATATACATTACCTAATTGTGTAATATGAAAATCGCATTAATATAAAAAAACAATACTTCCGAGATCCCGTCATTCTTTCGTTCGCCTCTGAACGCACGTGTGAAC
Organism: Acheta domesticus; assembly: GCA_031308135.1. Taxonomy (NCBI): domain Eukaryota; kingdom Metazoa; phylum Arthropoda; class Insecta; order Orthoptera; family Gryllidae; genus Acheta; species Acheta domesticus. Next base: position 97,994,375 of record JAHLJT010002630.1, on the reverse strand, counting down.
GTTCCAAACAGTCCCAGAGGCTTACCACAGGATGTCGACTATCTAGTGGTCGTTATGAGAACTACTACTGTCTCGCCCACAGTGTACGAAATATATCTTATACAGTGGTCTCCCGCAACAAAAACGGATCTGAACGACTTCAAATATTAGGAATTTTGTGTGTATACTTAGGCTTTGGCGCATGAGGGCTTGTCTTCACGATGGAATATCTTATGGCATTTCCAGTCTTTCTCGGTCGTGCCGCTATATGTCGCAGGGACAGGTCCTCACGCGCCACGAAATAAAAACCCAAAAGTATAAATACTTGGGTTTTTATTTCTTGGCACGTGGGGTGTGTCATCACAATGGGATATCTGACGGCATTTCGCATCGTTCTCAATTGTGCCGCTAGGAGTCACCTGATCGCCAGCACTGCTCCATACAGTCGCGACTCCTAGCGGCACAATCGAGTACGACGCGAAATACCGTGAGATATTCCACTGTGATGACACGTCCCCACGCGCCAAGAAATAAAACCCAAGTATAGTATACTACACACACGATCCGAAGAGGTTAAAAACAAAAGTGTGGATATCAAAATCAAATGAATCTGGGGTGTCAAAGCACGTCCCGATAGTTATCATGCTGTTCTCAGTAGTTCACCCAAAGGAAGGGGGTCTCGTGGAGCTTCAATACTACTCCACAGAAGTCAATGATTCACAAATTCAGCTTTTACGATTTTTTTATTACAATTAATCGCTTATCTTGTATTGAAACGAAAAATAATGGAATAATTGAAAAACATTGTACTCGTACATATAAAACTTTATATGCATCATTTCATGTATACATACTTTTGACGAATTTAAAATAATGTTAAACGTGTGTATATAATAGTAAATAATCTATTTTGAATTATTGAGTTGAATAGGCTGATGTGCCGTGACCGCTGTTGTTTGGCCGCCGACTGAGTCGACAAATACAAAGGCCATGTCGGCTTACATAAACTATTTCACAATAAATTACTACGCCCAATGACAAGACGTTTTGATGCAAGGAAAATAGTACCCACCTCATTTTTGTTTAGCATATGCTTTTTTCTTATATACTCGTGAAATTATGACCAAATATTCATTGTATTTAATAAATATGCCTTATATTCGGGTTTGTAAGAAACTTCAATGATATTACAATTGGTACGCAACGAATTATCTTCCCTCAAGCACTATAAATATAGAAAAACAATAAAAATTTATTTTCAGAGTCTTTGTTTGCCTTAATTCTTTCAAAAAATGTATTGTTTGTCTCTATAAATTATTTCCAGTCAATCGATAAATTGTTACTTTTCAACAAATTAACCGTTTAATTGAAATTGTATTTTCTTTCGATTACAATGAATTGAAAGTGTTGCGATCACTACATGCGGCGACTTTATATCCCGTACATGCATTGAGGGGCGAAGCTACTGTGCAGTCCGGCGCTTGGCCGAGCGGCCGAGCGCTCGAGCGCCCGGGCGCTCGGCGACTCCCGCGTCTCGGCGGGAGCCGCAAGGCGGCCGGTCGAAATGTCCGTTAAACAGCTATCTCTTCCCCCCCAAGCAAGGTCCTCCACCCTTCGCCGAGCGTCGGCGCGGAGCCCGAGAGTCTCGAGCGGTTGTTTTCGCCTGATTGCAGAGCTCTAGTGACAGCTCTTTGGCGAAGAACTACAGGCCAATCACTTGTCTGCCAGTACTGTTCAAGGTTATAACTGCAGCCATAGCTAACAGAATGTACAGACATCTAGAGAAGAATCATCTGATGCCACATGAACCAAAAGGATCCTATTAAGGTTCTTAAGGCTGTAAGAAAATCTTGCTACGGAATAAAGTCATCTTGAATGATGTAAAGAAACGAAAACGTAATTTGAGCATGGCTCGGATTGACTACCAAAAGGCCTTTGAATAGTGTACGACACGATTGGATTTTGGAGACCCTGGACATATATCGATTTCATCCTACACTTATTGAATTTTGCCGTATCATATTCCATCGTGAATACGGGCCTTGAGGGGCGAAGTTAGAAAACCTACAGTATTGACAGTTGTCGCAAGCTGACTTTTTATTACAAGCTCCATGGTGATGAAAGACCAGTATCACATTTGTTTTAATAAATTAATAAACCATAAATTTCTTTGAATCCACATTGAGCAAAATCTAACATATAACGAACACATTAATGCCATATGCAAAAAAATTAATTCTAACATTTACTTACTGAGAAATTTTTCAAAATATATGGCAGTGAAAATGCTCATTACTACATATTACGACATTAAATACCCTCACATTCAATATGGCATAGAAATATGGGGAGCAACAAGTGTAGGGAACATGGAGAGGGTTATGATAATACAGAAAAGAGCTCTGAGATGCATTTTCCAGCTGCATCCTAACCAATCTTGTAAACATTTTTACAAAGAATACAAATTAATGACTGTTGTTGCAATTTATGCATTTAGGACAATTCTGCTCATGAAAAACAATAACTGTCACATTACTCAAAATAAATGTGTATATCGATATAACACTAGAGCAAAGGAAAACTATCACAGGATGTATTCTGCAAAATCCTCCTCAAAGAAGGATCCTTATAGGAATGCTGCGTTACTCTTCAATAAACTACCTAACCATATTAAGAAGTTAAGCAAAACTTAATTAAAAAAAGCACTAAAAAATTACTTAATTGAAACTTGCCCTTATAAATTAAAGGAATTATCATAGACAAAGAGAGCAATGCTACAATAATTATATATTTCTTACTATACGATAAGTTATTTCTTTCTTTAGGACAAGCAACTTAAAATTAAGTTGTAGTAACTTAAGTTCATTATTATGATTTAATTAATTATTATTACGGTTAGTGCTAATTGTTTTGTTTTTATCTAAGAACAATGACATTGTTTGAAACTTGTAATCCAAGTATTATAAACAATAAACACTATATTTTACATGGATGATCTTAACACTAGAACACCCAGCGGAGTCGTTTCGATTCCGAGCCTTTCACAATATGTCATAAGGGGAAATATTACAAAAATATTTATCTACTTTAGTATAACAACTTTTATTAAAAGATACTTATTTGGTATATAATGCAATTGTTATGTCACAACTTCAATATATTTTAAACAATTCTTGTTAATTCTGTTTTGCAGAATGGAAGTCAAAGAAACATCTTGGACGAATGGGAAAGTAAACAGCCAAAATAATATATTGAATAGTAAAATTTTATCTATGAATAATATTTTTGCAACAATAACAATACATAATGCTACAAACTTTCCGTTATACGAATTTCACATGTGTCAGAAAAATTGATTTCCTTTGCATTGCACTTCCCATACTGTCTCGCATTACGGAAACTTCATTAATATTAATTATTCGATTTAAATAATATTATAAACAAACAAATATATTACAAATTTATGTTTGCTTTGCACTGATAGAAACTTGATGTCTGTATCGTGTTCTAAATGGCACTTAATTCTTGTTCGGATTGTGTTTACTTTCTACATTACTGACTTTACTATTCATACAGTACAAAATAAGTCCATTTGTGCCATATGTATTGCATTTGTGCCATATGCCAAATGTGCCATTAGATTAACTTCCAATGACTAGTACAAGCCACAGTTTTCAAGCACATTTGGTATAATATCCAGACGTTTGATGAACACCTGCCATATTCTGATGCGAAGTTTACGGCTACATTTTTCAAGAGTTTCCCCTTGGTTTTCAAAACTTTCCCAATATTTCCAGTGGATGAAAAACAAATTGACACACACCTTTTTAGTGATCATCCCCCACAAGTCACAATTGTTTGCCGCTTTGGTTTGCATACCATCAACTGTGTAAATACATTGAGTTTAAATGGAAATACCGGCATATCAACTCTGTTCATCTGACATAATGCGTCTACAGTTTGTAAATGTATCACTTCATACTAAAGAAAAATTCATTTTCATATAAAATAAGTAAAATTAGCTTGTACTTCTTCTCAAACCTCCCTCATTAATTCGAAAATCATGATTCATGAAACAAGAGTGAATAAAAAAATGAAGTATTTCTGACCACATCATCACCATCTGGAGTACAAATTGCCCTCCTGTACACTATATATCCCTTTGAAACTCGAAACATTTACCTTTATATAAATAATAATAAAAAGAAATATTTTGTCAATAATCATATAATAACAATATTCATATAATAACAATCCTTTTCTTTCCACTGACTTAATTTGATTTTTAAAACGATGTTTTTGCTGTACCGTGGCGAAACAACTCATGGTTCAAGACTGTACATGTATTGAACAAGACGACCTGAAAACTAAGTGGAAGGAATGCTTCTTAAGGAATCTGAAATACTAGGAGACACTTCAAACATTTTTCAGCATTGAAATACATGAAACACAACCTACAGCATTGGGTCAGTAGCCAAGGGGTCGAAATGACGCCCCGCGGGCATTCCAGGTAAATCTGATAATTTTTCATGAAATATGTATACTACACGATTCAGTTTTTAACATGCTGCAAATAATTAAAATTGATGAAAAGTCATGAAATCACAAAATTCTGTCTTCAAAAACAAAGAAGTTACAAGGATATAAAAATAAGCTAGGTGTCGAAATGACGCCTCAGGGCGTTTTAGTGTTAAAGTGTTTGCTAAGAATGAAGCTATTCTCTTCCAAATGCTGTCTGCCATGAATGACTTTACCAATGACATCTGCATGAAGTTTGGTCTTGACAAGTGTGCAAAAATCAATTTAAAAAGAAGCAAACTGACAACATCAGAGAGCATTCAAGTTGATATGTACACAGTGATTCAAGATCTTGAGCCAGATAAAACTTACAAATATGAATCACATTGAAGAACGTGAGACCATGTCGAATGACACATTGAATGAGAGAATTCGCAAGGAGTATTACCGAAAAGTGAGACTTGTCCTGCAGTCTGCTCTGAATTACAGGAAGAAAATGTCTGCCATTGGTAGTTTGGCAGTGCCTGTAGTCAAGTACTACAGGCTGTAGGCTCAAGTGCTACAGGCAGTAGTTTGGCGGTGCCTGTAGTCACGTTCTGGACTAGTGGACTAGACTAGCAAGAAATTTGAATCAAGGATCGAAAAACCAGAAAACTGCTTACAAAGCATCATGCCGCCCTCCCTCAAGCTGATGTACAAAGACATTATGAGTCACGTGAGGGAGGAGGAAGAGGCCTCAGACAAATTGAAGCCTCCTGGCACAATGCAATAGTTGGAATTGGAAAGTATGAAGTCGGTTGTAAAGATGACCTCTAATGAGGCAGGTCATGAAATCTGACCGAAGAATGGGAAACAGAGGCATTGTTCGTGTAGCAAGAAGTATTGCGAACAAAACTATGCAAGACATGCAGAATAACACAGACAATGAACGTCTGATGCTACTAAACATGAAATGCGAGACACAAAAAAATGTTAAAGAAAATTTAGAGAGACAAACCACTCCATGAACAATATCTAAAGAGAATGGACAAGGTGCAGATCAATAAAGATCAATCATTTATGTGGCTTAAAAGGGGAAGAATGAAGCCAGAATCGGAAGCACTTGTAATAGCTGCCCAAGATCAGGCCTTGAGAACATGACATTATGATAAAGCGGTTCTCAAAATTTCCCAAGATGATAAATGCTGCATTTGTCAGGAACACGTAGAAACCATTGATTATATTGTGTCAGCTTGTCCAATCCTAGCAAAGACCGAATACTTGAAAAGACACGACAGTGTGTGTAGCTACCTCCACTGGCAGATCTGTACCACCCCCCCGAAGTTCCGAACACAAGCCCCAAGTGGTACGAACACTCACTGAAACTGGTGACGTCTGTTGGATTGTGTGATTGTACGACCAACAAATTCAAACTGATCGCACGATAGCGGCAAACAAACCGGATATAGTTATCCGGGATTTGGAGAACAAATCGTGTTTACTTATCGATGTTGCTGTACCTTGCGATCAAAATGTCGTTACCAAGGAGGCAGAGAAACGTCTTAAATACAAGAGTTTGGAAATCGAGATCAGCCGAATGTGGGGCGTAAAAGCACAGGTTGTCCCGATAGTTATTGGAGCTCTGGGATTTGTTCCACAAAATTTGTGTAAGAACTTATCTAAACTCCCAGGTAATTCAAAGGCCGGGGAAATGCAATAAATAGCTTTATTTGGAACAGCCCACATTTTGCGCAAAGTATTGTAGAGGCACCGACAGTCCCTAGATCTACTCCTTAGGTAGCTAGTTGCAACCTGTAGTAGATTTTATATTCAGCCAACACATAACATCTTTAGTCGTGATTTAGAGGAATAATAACAATAATTATAGAAATGAAAATACACCCAAAACCTTTTTTACTGTTTTCCCAAACCTTCTGCTTGCAGTTAATGTATTAGAAAATAATAAAATATAATAAACTTTTTTACCTATGTTATTTCTTTGTTAAATGATTTCATCATTAATTAATTAACTAGATGTCTGTAATATTTCTTGATTTTGTCCAGGGCCTAAGATTAACTACAGACTTTTCCAGGTCATTGAAATGCGCAACAATCGTAAGAGGAGGTGTAAAAATGTAAAGATATTCTGCTACTTACTGGAGCATTGGTCAAGATTTTGTTCACGAGTAGGTCCTGATTCTTCAAGCTTCTCATATATATCTCCCCGTGACTCATCTGGATAATCCATAGGGTCGTCACTCTCTTCATCAATCAATTGTTCACCTTTTGGCACTGGCACAGGCAGCAAAGATCCACTTGCCTCAGCAACATCTCTGCCAAAAGACATTTGATCTCCCAATTGCGTGGGCTGCTGCTGTGATGATGGCAACTCTGATGGTTCTGTATTTCCATTAGAAGACTCACTGTAACCTTTAAACAAACCAAAACACAGTCATTAATTTAAAATCAGCTATTCTCCTCAAGTCTTTCTTGAGAAAGAGTGCCTTATTTTAGAAGGAAATCAACGCATTTATTTTTATACAAATTCTACTTTCTTCCGGTTCAAAAACCAATTCTTCTTTATCAAGTGCAATCAAGTGAGAGACTTCATTTGAGTGTTCAGAACATGTTAAAGGCAGTTTGTAGCTTCTTCTAAAATTTTTGGCGGTAACCTCAGAAGTTGAAATCAAAGGATTTGCAGTAGTCATTAGCAACATCCAATCACATTTCAATGATATCACCATAAACCAAGACCGATGCAACTGTGGACTTCATTCCAATATAGCATTTCATCATCACTAAAAAAACACCTTCACGCACCCCCCCCCCAATCACACCACCCGTACACTCACCCACACATCTACACACATGTTCACCCCCCACACACAATTTTATTTTAGTTGTTTAAAATAAAATTGTAGAGCAACAAATGATATCTGACTCACTGAAAAGAGAATCTTTCGGTTGTAAACCCAAATCTACGAGTATATTTTCTGCACATGCAAAATTATCATGGGGTGCCAATGTTCACCATATCAGTGAAGAAAATGAAAAGAGAGAACATGTAAATATATCTCAATGAAATACAATATATAGTTATTTTATGGCTGATTTTTAGTAATACTTATTATGGTTAGTTTTTAATCACGAATTTTTTGATAATTATCCTACTTCAAAGTTTCTATTGACCAGAGATTTCATAAAAACAAATAGTTATAATTTACTTGCTATGGTAAATTATTTATATCTTGTACAAACTAATGAAGTCCAAAATTTCTTTGGCAAAACATAATACTGCAATTTTCGTAACTTTGTCCCTGACAGGACAGGTGTCATCCAATCAGGAGCTTATATTTCGCTACAACGATGTCACTATGGTGACGTTCAAGCATCCGATTGGATGAAACCTTGAACAGCTGATTTCTGTCAGGGACAAAGTTACGATAATCGCAGTACAGATCTATTATTTGTTCATGACATTAATGCAACATCGAATATTTCTGACTGTCCCATTCTTCCGTGTGATAACTATCATCTGTTATCAAATTGTCATTCAAAATAACGGAAAGTTTTCTTGAATTGTAGAGCAAAGAAATCAATTTTAATTTTGATGGGGCTGATTACTAAAACATTAATAGAGAATTATCATCGACTGATTGATTTTCTTATCTTCTAAATAATTCACTTGACTTAGCTGTTCAATATTTTTATGATTTTATTTATACTCTAATTTCAACTTATGTTCCCAGACGTATTAAACATTTGTGAAGTTTTCTTAGCTGTAATTCAAAAGAGTTACAGAAATTGTTATTACAAAAACCCATTTATCATCAGGTTCATAAAACTATTTTAATCAATTCCAAATATCTAAAGTTTTCAAATATTCACAAATTTTGTAAGGTTATATAAGGTCATTGATGAATTTTCCACATCAACATATAATTAACATGGAATTATCATTATTATTATTTTTTTTTTTTTTTGTATTGATCATATACCAAATAGGGCTTTACATATGCTGGGAGTTGTAAAACGTAATACAACAGTCTTCTCAAGTCCCCTTTATTTAAAATTCTACATTTTACACTTATTAGATCAATTTTGCTACATGCTTCTCCTGTCAGGTCTCCTTTATTTTTTAATGCTATACACATAAAATCAAATCAATTCAACACAAATTTTTTACTTTTGTAGCTTGGAAACTAAAACTCCCATCACCCAGAATTTCTCATGACTATTCCCAAATTGTTGAAATTCTCAAGATCTTTCCTTTCTCATATTAACGACAAATTATTTTTATACAACCTTTTACGTAATGTTGACTGTCCATATTTACTATCGATTGTTTCGTGGAAAATCCCTACAAGGAATTTTAGATCTACTAATAATATATTTTACACCCCTACAGTGACAACCAATGTTTGGCAGAATGCCCCACTTTGGCATATGTCTAGGCTAGTAAATAAAATTAATGTTAATTTAAATATGGTTAGTCGAAACGAACTGATTAATTTGTCAAAACAAATGTTATTAGAAAATGCAAACTATCATGTATGTGTATATGTGTATGTATATATGTATGTATGTGTATGTACATATGTATGTATTTACGTATGTGTGTGTATGTATGTATACATAAAGATATAAATATGTAAGATAGATGTACTGTAAGGCGATTGTCTTTATATAAAATAAATAAATAAACAAATAAATACCACAAATTTAAATGTCTTTCTCTTGGTCAGATTATTTACTTTGGGAGTAGAAGAAAAGCATTTGAAGGTGGGCTTATTTAATGATAGGAACTGAAAGAAAGATGTTTGTTCAGTATCTTACATTACGCAACGCAGTTGGAATAGTTGCAATTTGTTCAGAGTTAACCATGAAAATTACCGTGAAGATGAGATTCCGAATTACTGAGACATGTGTATTTCAAGAGTTCAATAAAAATCTTAGCTCACATCTTTCTATAATTGAAAATGACTAAGGGCCGTATTCATAGTCGTCACTTATAATAAGGAAAACCTTAAGGAGTTCCTTATAACGTTTTTCAATTCATAGTGGCAACTTATCCACTTGCATAAGAAACTTCTTATAGCTATAAGGAAGGTCCAGCTTCCACTTATAGCTATAAGTGAATCTTCTCGTGGTGGATTGAAAATAGTCGTAATGTGAAAGAAATGGACTACAATTTTGAACATTATAATGTTAATAACATGTTAATAACAGCATTGTTCTTCGTAGCAACTATATTTACGTGATATGTACAACTCTCCGGAAATGCACAATGATCAAGAATATTTAAGAAAAGGTAGCGTTTTACTCGGACGAAAGGACATGTTTTGGTAAACGTTGGTGGCAAAAATCAGCTACAATTAACTGAGGTTCACCGATTTCCCACTATTTAAGACACTGTTTAAGTTACTACCACTATTTAAGTAACTTGTGTAGGTTAGGTTACCACACGGATTTATGCATAAGAATAGTTCACGGCCAGCTTGATGGGACATTTCAGGCAGGATTCAAGTGGCTGTGAACCACCGAATCCGCTGTTGCCACACGAGACGCTGCTAGCGTCGTACTTGTGTTAAGTATCGTCTATGAATACCAAATGTGCATAAGCATTTCCTTATCAAAAGTAACTTCTTATAGCTTAAGTATTTTCTTATTCTATAAGTGACGACTATGAATACGGCCCTAAATCCTGGATCTCACAGATGTGCAGCATGTACTTTTAAAAAACACTCCCAAAAACTTAAAAAACGGCCACTATCTCCTTTACTACTACATTTCAATTTCTCCATGTCACCAAAACTTTTTGTGAAATAGTAAATACTACAAACAATCATTAGTAAACTTACTTGAGAACAGGTTTAAATCCTCTTCACCACACACAGATGAAGTTCCACCATCCATATTACTTGTAAAATTCCCTGACATTGGTTCATTACTATTAACATTATCCAACTTTTCCTTTCTTGCTTCCGAAAATCCAGAATAGACAGGTTCCTTTTTCACTGTTATTTCCATGGCTGTTGAAACATCATTACAACCTTCTGGTCTCCCTTGTAACTGCAAAGGTGACATCACAGATGTTGACTTCACTTTGTCACACACGGCACTACATCGTTTTAAGGGAACAGGAGAGTTTGTGGGCACAGCTTCTGAGTAGCCATCAAAATGGTGGGGATGCTTCCGAGAATTTTTAACAGGGATGTCCACCTGGTTAATATTAATGCCTTGAACTTCACACGTGACTTGATTCTTCTCAGATGGGTCTTGAGAGACCTTTCCAGTGGAAATGCTAGACAGGTCCTTATTTTCCTGAAAGAAGCAAAATATACTTTCTGTAAGTTTTTGAACATTACAAGTAAAATAATATAAAATTTACTGTTGCTTTACATACATAATCCTGAGTGAAAGCATTTAGGCCCTTGATCTGTAGGGACTGAGCAAGAGTCAGAAATTGTTTCAAGTTGCCTTCTGGAATTTGGGCCTCTCCACGGTACACAAAATCAATCACTGCTTTTAATGTTTCAAATGATGCATCTAAGAGGATGACAAATGGATGCTTTGCAGTCTCCTCACTAAACAACTTCTGTAAAGAAAAATAAAGAGAGCACAGAGAAAGATTAGCATTCTTCTCTAAAACCATTACTTGCTCCATCAATACCTTAAAAATATTTTTTTATATTTGAAAATAAGAAACACCAACAACAGCGTAGATGGCACAACCTTTATTAACGGGTGATATTTAACAAGCTATTTTAATGTTACCAATACTAAAGAAGTAATTTTTTTTCATACTTAAGAAGGTACTTCTTAAGAAGAGAAAGTTAGGTAATGCTACGTGAAAAAACAAAGAATTTTTGGCAGAAAAACTCATATTACAGGGCCCTGGTAATGAAATAGTGGATAAATTCAGTTGACAAATTTAGAAAAAAATCCTCAAACACATGTGTTGCCAGAATCCAGTTTTGTGAATTAATCTAATTCCAAAATCGATTGACAGCAAAACCTTTATCTTTCTCTCTGCAAATGCTAGCGGTTCAACGGTTTAGCCGATTTTCTCCAAAATTCATATTCCCCTATTGGTCTGGCAGATGTCGAGGCCCCTTGAATTTGAAAAGAGACGTTTTAATTACTCCTAAATACTTAAAATCTTTTACATTTTTAATTTTAGAATCCTCTAGAATTAAATCTTCCTGTACATCACCAACTACTAAATAATGAGTCTTTTCCACGTTTATTTCCAATCCCCATTTTCATACTCCTCCACAAGTTTTCTCATCATGATGCTTCCTACATGTAGGAAAAGGTCACTGCATGAAATATAACAATTTTATCTGATTCATACTTATGACAAATCTTTTACTTTCGATCTATCAAATCTTTCAATCTTTACGTATAACAAAATAATCAGAAAAAATGGAAGAATGAAATACCAAGTTCAGAATAAAATTACAATTGTTTTGTGAAGACTTGGAATACATTTCTTATTTTCAAATAATAGTATCAGCAGTCTAAAGTATTTCTGTCACATTACTTTTAAAATTCCTGTTAAACATGTGTCCCAAAAAATTAAAATACTAAAAAAAGCTTTTCTACATTTGATAATATGTACATCATTGACTTTGTCTTTATTACTTACATCTTCATGACTCAAAAAGAAATAAATAGTGCAATTAAAAAAACAAAGTTGCCTCAATGTCTCCCAAAATACAAGTAACAGAAAGAAACAAATATATGTATCTATTAGCCCCATTTCCTCGTGTACTTCCATGAAACTGGCATGAAGAGTTATTTAGAAGATTTATCTGATCTTGCTACCAACCACACTAATCTAGAAGACCTCTTTGGAGATACTAAGCATCAGAAACCATCAAACTCTTTTTATTTGCAGTAAAAAAAGAACGAACTGAAAATTAATTTTTTTTAGATAACATTTAACTTACATGAAGGTAAGGACTGCTTGCAGATAAAACCAGCCTATGAGCTTTGAGGTTCTGACCCTCAGCAGATATTGTGCAATCAACCAAAAAATTGTTCTCCAATAAACTTTTATAAACTGTTGCAAGTTCACTGGTATGGTCTTTCCAACATACTGACAACACTGATTCAGCCATGTTTAAATTGCACTGAAACAGTACAAAAATCACATTTTTATAAATCATTGAAAAAAGTAAGTAAATCAAAGACACCTCTCTTCAAGAGAGTTTATGCTGCAAAAATTAGTAGTTGCAGCATAAACAGGATATTCTGCTGCTTTCAGTGACATTTATGTACACTGATAGATTCATATGTAAAAAAAAAATCAATACTGCATTTCTGAAAGATCACAAAATGTATTCTGGAAAAAGTAATTTCATTCCATGGAGGGAAAAAAAAAGTTTTGTAATTATGCTCAAGAAAAGCAGATGAAGTTTTATAATTTCAAAAATAGTATTCTTCTCACTTCTAACGTCTCTAATATGTAAAACCTCACAGATGTTTTTAAATACATTTATGATAATAACTGAAGCTAAATCTGATGGCATATCTACAAGGTAAGAGTTCAAAATCAGCATAACAATATCATTTTCATCATTTAATTGTTCTATTAAGGCAATGGAAAACCTTGTATTTCTATAGAAATCATTAATATCGCCAATACTCAAGAATACAATGTCTTTCATACTTGATTACCATTTAAACATCTAGAATATTAATATTTTAATTACAAAATTCTAGTTTTTTCATTAATAGGATCATTCAAAGTTTAAAGATAGCAAATCAACTAAATGAAAAATAATTGAAATTTTTATAACCATTTGTAAGCGAGATAACTCCGAAAGAGAATCAAAATTAATCATATAAAATTAAAATCGATTGTAGACTAAAAACCATAAACTATTATTTTTTAATTTTTTTTTAATCAATTTTATGAAGGGATTCATATTCCCACATTGGCATTTACAGACTGACAGAAAAATTAGTTACAAAGAACTTTTTTTCCTTTGGAAAGCATCTGGTTTATGCTATTCAAGAGCCATCAAAGAAACAAAATTTCTTCTAAAATACCCATGTTGCAGAACAAGGAGTGAGAATATAATATTCACCTAACAATTTGATGTTGAAGAATATATCTATAAATATTTAAATAATATCAACCTAAGTGACATAACCCTGCAAGTATTACTATTTCGAGTCCAGAACTACACAAATCAGTACCCCGAATGCAAAATAAATATTTTGATTGGCGACAGAAATATTTAAATAAACGCGGTTTAAAAACAGTAACAGAAGTAAAAACCAGAATCTTGATGGTTAAGCCTCCGTTTTCCCCCAGGGTTCATAACCTGTAAGTAACATGTTTATATCGTAATCAGTACAGAGATTTCCTCTTTAAAAAAAGGACTTATTCTTTCTACAAACGTAACGGGAGGGAAAAACTAAGTAAATATATGCCAACTCTTAATCTTACAGATCTTCACATAGCACTTGCATGCCCTGATATGATATAATACTCTCTGTATACCGCCATTTTCGTAACTTTGCCGCCTGACAGAAATCAGCGGTTGACAGTTTCATCCAATCGGGAGCTTGAACGTCAACATAGTGACGTCACTGTAGCGAGATATAACCTTCCGATTGGAAGGTAGCGAAACGGCTGAGTTCTGTCAGGGGCAAAGTTACAAAAATCGCAGTAAACAGGTCTTTCACCGCTTCGCTGAGATAAACCAGCCAGGGCTGGCAAATTATACTTCGTTTATTCTTTCTTGTCACGTGGGCGGGTGTCATCAAAATGTAATATCTCACGGTAACTCCGCCTGTGTCTGTTGCTGATGCTGGGCTGTTCGTCGCACCTGCGGCTATATGGTGGTGGGTGGGGCGAGCAGTGCGGCGGTAGCGGGCACCGCCGGTCCCAAGCCCGGATAAAGGAGGAGGGTCACTAGTGTGGCATTACTTCCACTTACTTGTGCCATACTTCTTTAACTTTCCTATTTGGTCTCTCTTGACCCCTTGTGTTCTTCGACCCCGATGCTATTAGGTTGCGAGGGCTAGGGAGTCATTCATTTCGCTTCTTCTACTTTTCTTGTATACTCGCTCTTTTCTTCTTCTTCGAATCTCTTTTCTTCCTATTTCTTATGGAGGTAGGGTGGACAGGACTCTATAGGCGAGAGGGAAGCCAACCTGTCTAGGGGAAAGTAACCCCAAAAAGAAAATCTCTGGTCCTCCAGGTTGGGGGTTGGGGCGTCGGACCTGCACTCCGTCACCCTTAAAAAATGAAATAAACTGCAAAACTTCCCGGCAAAGCCTCGGATCAGGATGGATCATCAAGACGAAAACATGCGCGGAAACGGACTTTGAATATCGGAACATGGAACGTTCAGGGAATTGCCACGAAAACTGAGGAGGTATTTAGAGAAATCAAAAAGTATGATATGGACATAGTAGGATTCACAGAAACTAAGAAAAAAGGAAGGGGTACGGAAGAAAGGAATGGGTACATCCACATTTATAGTGGGGTGCCTAAGGAAGAGAGAGCTCGAAGTGGGGTTTCTATAGCTATCAAAAATAAATATAAAAACAATATCACCAGCTGGGAACAAATTAATGACAGAATTTTGAAGATGCAATTGGAGATTAAAAGCCATGTAATTACTATTATAGTTGCTTATGCGCCAAATGATGATGCCGATATTGCAAGTAAGGATTTATTTTATATAGAATTGACAAAATCACTGGAGAAAGTAAGTGACCGAAAAGAACTTTTATTACTCGGTGATTTAAATGCTCGCACTGGATGGAGAATTGCCGATCCTATAGTAGGGCAACATGGGGAAAATACAATAAATAATAATGGAGAGAGGTTGATAGAATTTTGTCATCAAAATACTCTCAGAATAATGAATGGTTGGTTCAAGCATAAACAGATACATCAGTATACCTGGATACAACCAACTCGGAATTTAAGATCTATAATTGATTATATTATATTAAGACAAAAGTCAAAATTATGGATAAAAGACGTAAGAGTATTGAGAGGCCCTGAGTGTGGATCAGATCATCATTTACTGGTGTCCAGAATTTTTTTTCCTTTTAAAAGTACAAAAAATACTTACAAAATTGAAGATGGTAACAATATTTTAAAAATAAATTATAATTTGCAAAAACTTCAAGATGAGTCTACTTGTTTTCTTTATAAAATGAGATTAGCCACAAAACTGTGTGACGTTGCAGATGATTCTGCTACTAAAATGTATGAGGTAGTTAAGAAGAAGATACACGAATCTGCCTTCGAGGCATTAGGAGAACGAGAACAACAACATGCAAGGAATAGGAAAAAAGAAATGTGGTGGAATGAAAGTCTAGAAAAGTTAGTATATAAGAAGAAAATGGCTTATAATAAGTGGCTCGCTACAAAATGTGACGAAGACCTTCAAATATATAGAGATAGGAGGAAAGAATCGCAAAAAGCAGTTACTGCAGCAAAAAACGAGATATGGCAAAATATAGGGGAGGATATAGAAAAATGTTTTGGTAACACTAGAGCAAATAAAGCATGGGGCATACTGAAGTCAATGAGAAAACAAAATATGACTGTGCAGGTATTAGCCCAATAAGCATGGAAGAGTGGAGGGAATATTATAAGGCACTGCTTACTGAAGATAGACCAAACTTTTTGCTGGACATGGTAAATGAGAATAGTACAAATGAAGAAAATTTACACATCCCACCGGTAACGACTCAAGAAGTAATCAGAGCTGTAAAATTAAGTAAGAACGGCCGAGCACCTGGTCCTGGTAATATATATAACGAATTAATAAAGTCCGCACCAATTATACTCTACGAGATCCTGGCCAAGATGTATGATAAGTGTCTGAAAGGGGATATCGTACCTCGGGAGTGGAAAACTGCAATAATCACTTCTCTGTATAAGAAAGGTAATAGGAAAGACTGTTCCAACTATCGTGGAATCAGTGTAATGCCGCCATTAGCTAGGCTTTACGGCCGTATCTTGAAAGACAGAATAGAGAGGGAAGTGAAGGATTCTGAAGAACAAAATGGATTTAGACCAGGGCGCTCATGTATAGATGGGATATTTACATTACGAAACCTGATTAAAAAAAGAGTTTGTAGAGGTTTAACAACTCATCTAGCTTTTGTAGATCTACACAAGGCTTACGACACTGTCCCACAAAACAAGTTGTGGACCAGTTTATATAAGAATGGAGTGTCGACAACTTATGTTAGAGCCGTAAAAGAATTTTACAGCAACTGTGTGAGCATGGTCAAAATAGGCAATAAAGTTTCCTCAGAATTCCTGGTTACGAAGGGCCTTCGACAGGGATGTACTATGGCACCGACACTTTTTAAGATCTATTTAGAGGAAGCCCTAGGAGAGTGGAAGAGGAAATGTAGTGGTATGGGCATTCCAGTCGGTGGTGAAATTATGTATACCCTACTCTTTGCCGACGATCAGGTCATCGTGGCCGGGATATGGATGACTTGAGTTACATGCTCCGTAAGTTGAAAGACGAATATGAAAAATGGGGCCTAAAGATTAATATGTCTAAAACTGAGTATTTGAAAGTGGGAGATGACGAGCTGGAAGATATAGAGATAGAGACTGAAAAAATTAAAGGTTGTAAAACTTTTAAATATTTAGGGGTCACTTTATCATGTAATGGTAAAAGCAGTGATGACATTAATAATAAAATTGGACAAGGTAAACGAGCGATACGGCAACTAAACCCCATTCTATGGAATGACAAAATAAAAAAAAGAACAAAGCAGATCATTTACTCCTCAGTGGTTGAAAGTATTACTACCTATGGTGCAGAAGTTTGGGAACTGAATAAAAGAGAACGAGACAGACTTCTTGCACTTGAAATGGATTTTTGGAGAAGAAGCAGTGGCATTTCCAAACTGGAACATGTACGTAATGAGAGAATAAGGGATATTATGGGCGTTAAACGAAATATTATCGACAAAATTGAAACCAAACGCCTCCTCTGGTATGGTCATCTAGAAAGAATGGAGGAGTTTAGATGGCCTAAATTAATATGGAAATGGATTCCTCCCGAGAGAAGAAAACGGGGTCGACCACCAAGAAGCTGGGCCCAAGACGTACAAGACGCGATGGCTGCCAGAGGACTGCAGGAAGGAGATTGGGATGATAGAGAAAAATGGAGATCGGGAAGCGAGATGCGGCGTCAGCCGTAAAAAACTCGCTGCATATATATATATATATATATTATATATATATATATATATATATATATATATATATTTCGCGTCGTTTTCGGTTGTGCCGCTAGGGTTCGCATGATCGCGAATGTATCGAGCAGTACGGGCGATCATGGGACTCCCAGCTGGACAACCGAGAACGACGCGAAATACCGTGAGATATTTCATTTTGATGACACCCTCCCCCCTTAGGGTACACACACGTAGAACGCTGGGACGCCGACGCCGGCATCCGCTGCTGATAAGCAGCGCTGATGGGCCAGCAAGGGCGGACACATAGAACGCCGATTCGACAGTGTCGAGATCTGGCGGTACTTCTACGTATTTCAATGCGCGCGATACGTGTGAGGCAGTTGATTGCAGACTCGCATAACGCGTGTTTCAAAATGATTTCTAGTGACAGCGAAGAAGATACACCGTTTTTGATAGAAATAGCTATGTTAAAATATGTCATCAAAAAATAGGAGTGCACCCTATCAATTCTGCCAGAAAGGAGTTCGGAGAGTACCATCATCTTTTCTGTGCTTTAAAAAATGATGAAGAGAGGTTTTTTCAATACCTGAGAATGACACGAAGCACATTTGAATACATGCTGCAAAAAATTGAAATAAGATTAATGAAGACGTGGACAAATTGGCACAAACAACCAATTTTCCCAGAAGAGAGGCTTGTTGTAACTTTGAGGTTAGTAAAACAAATGATACAATCAAATACAGAATTTTATTGTTAATCTCCATAAATTCTGTCACATACCAAGATCATTATATCTTTTTTTAATAACATTCTTTCTTTGTCCGGTAACTTTTTAAGATGAGGCACTAAAGATAGTACAAAATGTTCGTCATCGTCCGTATTTCTCTTTCTTTTCTCTTTCAACACATCAAGTTTCTCTTTTTCTATTTCAAGCATTTGTTTTTTGAAATGCACCGCTTGCAGTTAACCTACTTCTCCTATTGTACACCGTTGTTGGTGATGGTGACGGTGACGGTGACGACTGTAATAGAGGTGTTACCGAAGGAGATGGTTGTGGCAAATTTCATCTCGATGCGCATCTTCAATTCCATCAGAACTACATTGAAATTGAGTGTCGTCACCCTCCAAAATCACCAAAACATCATTTTTCACTTGGAGGGAGTTGGGAATTTGGTTTAAATGTGAACAGGTCGAAGGCGCTGGTTGTTGAGAGAGATTTCCTGTACTGGGTCTGGTTTTAACTATGTCCTTTAGGAACATTAAAGATGGTAAATATGGCCATTTTGTCGTATAATTTTGCGCCGCGTCACCAGATCGTGAAGGTGGGATCTTCTGAAATTCCACTGAGAACTGGTCTCGAAGATACTTCCATTTTTTTCTCAGTAATAATTCTAAAACAAACAAATACATTAGACACTATAAATTCATTGAAAATTAAAGTGCAAGCTAATAGCAAATATTTATTTCTAATGATAGAAAACTATTGAATTAAATTTTATAATCTGTTATAGGTATTTGGCTACCGGATCATCATTCAAAAGTGTATCCTTCTCTTTCCGCATAGGCGCAAGTACTGTGGGGAAAATTATTGCGGAGACAGTGCAAGTGCTATGGGAGGAGCTGCATCCAATACATATGCCAACTCCAACAAAAGAACTGTTTGAAACTATTGCTGCTGATTTTATAATGTTTGGAACTTTCCTGCATGTTTTAGGTGGCAATTGATGGAAAACATGTTCGGGTGGCAGTGTCCAAAGAATACTGGTTCAATGTACTTTAATTACAGAAGTATTTTTCGATAGTGCTGCAGGGAGTGGCGGATGCCAATTACAAATTTACTGTAATAGATGTTGGTGGCTACGGAAAGCAGAGTGACGGGGGTACTTTCCAAGCATCAGACTTGTATGCATGGTTAAATGCAGAAAATTTTGGGATACCACAGCCCCGAGAACTTCCAAATACTACAGTTAAAGCGCCATTGTATTTCTCGGTGATGATGCTTATCCTTTACTGGACTGTTTATTAAAACCTTTCAAAGGTGCAGCATTAAGTTTGAGCAGAGTGTTTCAACAAAAGATTATCTAGAGCGAGAAAACAATAGAATGTGCTTTTGGTATATTATATTCCAAATGGAGAATACTATCAAAAAGTATTGAAAACTGAGGTAGAATTAGCAGAAACAATAGTAAAGTGCGTATGTGTTCTACAAAACACAATAATTGATAAAGAAGGTTTTGAACGACACCTTCATGAAGCCATACATTGGATCAGCTAAACTCAAGGCAATGTACCGGACGACCGTCCAATTCATCTTTAAATATAAGAGATTTTTTTTTGCAATTCATATGTAATAATCCACTAGTTTTCACTCAGAAAAAATAGGTTGAACTGATACTGAACATGCATTATATTCTTTTTTAGTTATTTCGTTCATTATAATGTAATTTTTAACTTAAATTAAATAATACGTTTAAGGTTATGTAGATGTTTACTTACCATCATTGTTCATTTCCTCAGAAATTTCTTTCCAGCACTTCTCGACAACATTTCTATTTGCATGTCGCTTGTCCCTTTTATCCCATATTGCTGGCCTCACGAACACCTTCGATATCAAAAGTTCTACATCCATATTCACAAGAACCCGCACGCTCTGAAGCCACGACTGAACAGTCACAACAAGCGAGAACAAGCGAGTGCAACCAGCGCGCCGAAACTCCCATGAGTTCCGGCTGCTGGCCGGCGCTGGCGGATGGAAGCCGATAGCGTTCGTTGTGTGCGCCTCCATTTGATAACATGGCGTAATCCGGCTGCCGAGTGACGTCATCCGGCGCTGGGCCCTCCCGCGCGAGAAACAAGCGTCTTACGTGTGTGTACCCTTACGCGCCAATAAATAAAAACCTATACTGCGAGCAAAACTTCTGCCGATTTGACAGCCGAGAGTGTGGGAGAATGATGTGACCCTTACTCGGATGGCTAACACGTGTTCGTTCTTGCGTCAGATCAGCTGTTGAGGCATAGAAGTCCAGCTGATTGTATTTTTGGTAGAATTGTAATAATGACACTAGTTTATTGGATGAAATTCTTGTTACACAATTTTTATCGCAGTCCCTTACATTATAATCCTGCCATAGCAAGGAATAACGAAACATTTTTGCATAACATGCGCAAAGCAGATTAAAGTTAGCGAGACGCGTTTAAAGAAGGAAGATGAATAGTGTAGTATCTGATGTTGCGAACAGATGGCGCATGCAGCGTCTAGGTGCGAAGCGCGGGACACTCGCGGTATATGACGGAGAGCAGTTATGTACTGTTATGTACGAGACCCAGAGCAGGTATCACGATGGTGGCTTGTATTTGTGTATAGTTAATAAAGTGTGTGCAGTGTTGTAAATACAACACCGGTGTTATCATTATATCACCCTTGGAACATTACATTTGGCGACGAGTATCATCAGGCCGCTCCGAAAGGTTAAATCCTGTGTGAACAAATCACGGTAAAAGTGAAAACGAACAGTGTGTGTTGTTTATGAAATAACATGGCGGACTGCTCGGGAATGACGGAGTTTGATGTAAGTGAGGTGAACATTTTTCCTCGATGGGAGAGGTGGATTCGGGCGTTTGAACTGTGCATGGTAGCGAAAAACATTACCGCTGCGACTAGGAAGAAAGCGATGTTGTTACATTACGGCGGAATGGGGCTGCAAGATATTTTTTCGCAATCCCAGATGCTGACACGGTTCCAGAAGGTGCGGATCCGTATGTTATAGCGAAAACAGCTCTACACGACTATTTTAAGCCGAAAGCTAACCCGTCGTATGAGAGACATGTTTTTCGGAATATGTTCCAAGCGGAAGGCGAAAGCATCGCGAAGTTCGTTACAAGACTGAGACAGCAAGCCAAATATGGACAATTTGCTAATGAAGAGGAAGAAATCCGAGACCAAATTATCGAAAAGTGTTTACACAAAGAGGTTAGAAAAAGGGCGCTTGAGAAGGAAATCCAACACTGGCAGAGGTTATGGACATCGCCTGCGCAATTGAGGTTTCTATGCAACAATTGAAGGTTATGGACGGTGAGTCAGTGGCAGAAGTAACACAAAAAGGTGAAAGTTCAAAGTTCACGTCGGAAAAGAAAAGGAAAACGTGTTATAGTTGTGGTAAAGAAGGACATGTGCGTACCGACGATCGGTGTCCAGCGAAGACAAAAACCTGCAATCGGTGCAACAAAAAAGGACATTTGCAGTGGTCTGCAAGACGAAATGTTCAACAAGGACGACGCGAAGAAGGAGAATCGAAAGGAACGCGGAGCCACAAAGAAGAAAATCTCGAAGATACAACAAGTTGAAGAGGACTCAGATGACAACAATTATGCTTTCGGTGTAAGTGAACGACATGTAGTAGAAACTGTAAACACCAAATATGTAACTGTAAGTATTGGAGGAGTTTCTTTGAGAATGTTAGTTGATTCGGGGGCATCATGTAATATTATTGATAAGGAAACGTGGAAAGTTTGTAACAACAGAAAATTGAGTGTAAATCAACTAGTGTATCTGATAAAAAGTTGTATGCTTACGGTCAGAAACAAAGTTTAAATGTATTGGGTGAGTTCGAATGTGTTATCAGGGTAGGAAGTAAAGAAACTGTAGCAAATTTGTAGTTGTTGATACAATCGGTCAACCATTGTTGGGTTATGATACTGCAGAGAAATTAGAGATTTTAAAAATTGGTGTTGATTTGCAGGTTAGGAATATTGAAATGTATTTGAAAGATAATAAGTTGTGTAATGGTGTAGGTAAAATCAAGAATTTTCAGTTGACTTTACCAATTGATGAGAAGTGCACCCCGGTAGCACAGCCCATGAGGCGAATCCTTTTAAGCTGCGCGATAAAGTTCAACTGGAAATTCAGAAAATGATTGATTTAGATATTGTGGAAAAAGTGGAAGGCGCGACTCCGTGGGTCTCACCAATTGTACCTATCATAAAGAAAGATGGATCGATTCGTTTATGTATGGATATGAGGCGAGTGAATGAAGCAATTGTTCGAGATAGATATCCACTTCCCGTGTTGGAGGAGATTTTGCCAAAACTCAGAAATTGTAAGTTTTTCAGTACCATTGATTTAAATCAGGCGTATCATCAAGTGGAACTTGATGAACGATCGAGAAGTATAACGACGTTTGTCACAGAATCGGGGTTGTACAGATACAAGAGACTTATGTTTGGGATAAGCTGTGCACCGGAGATGTTTCAAAGAATTTTGAAGTCTATTCTGTCTGGTTTGGAAGGAGTAGACAATTTTATTGATGATATTGTTGTATTTGCAGAAACGGAGGAAGAGCATGATCGTCGATTGAAATTGGTTTGAAGCGTCTTGAGGAACATGGCTTGACTATAAATCCACGAAAATGTAAACTTAAGCAACAGGAAATTGTTTTTTCTGGGTTTTGTAATTTCTGGTTCTGGCTATAGGCCCTTGCAATCGAAAGTAGAAGCAATTGACAAATGTAGACCGCCTCAAACTCGAGAGGAAACACGCAGTTTTTTAGGACTTGTAAATTTCTGTGGATCTTTTATACCAATTTGTCAACAATTAGCGCTCCATTGAGACGGCTAACGAAACAAGGCGTTAAGTTTGAGTGGGGTCAAATTGAAAATGATGCATTTAACAAATTAAAATTGGAACTGATGCAAACGAAATGTTTAGGAATTTATAATCAAAATTCACCTACAAGAGTGATTGCAGATGCTAGTCCTGTCGGATTGGGCGCCGTTTTAGTACAAAAGGACGAAAATGAATGGAGAGTTATTTCATACGCGAGTAGAAGTCTAACTGATTGTGAAAAACGTTATTCTCAAACAGAAAGGGAGGCATTAGCTCTGGTATATGCCTGTGAAAGGTTTCATTTAATGATATATGGCTTAGAGTTTGAGCTCATAACAGATCATCGCGCGTTGCAGTTTATTTTTTCGCCGCGTTCGAAACCTAGCGCGAGAATCGAGAGATGGATTTTAAGGTTACAGGGTTACAAGTACAAGGTGGTATACAAAAGTGGGAAGTCTAATATTGCAGATCCATTGTCAAGACTACCTGAAGGTAAATTGCAGGCAGGAGGGAATTCGTCAAATGAAGATGAGCTTTATATCAACTGGGTGTCCAGGGAATTAGTTCCTCGTTCAATTAGCCCTGAGGAGTTGGATGAATGTTCGAGAACTGATCCTGTTTTGATGGAAGTTCGTAAGGCACTATTTTCTGGGAATTGGAACATGTTGCCTAGCTCAAGAATGAAGATTCTGAAAGAAGAGTTGTGCGTTCTCAATAATTTAGTACTGAGAGGCACTCGAATTGTTATTCCTGAAGTTCTTCGTCACAGAGTTCTGGAATTGGCACATGAGGGGTCATCCAGGAATAGTAGCTATGAAGAATCGTCTTCGTTCCAAGGTTTGGTGGGATGGAGTTGATAAAGA
The DNA here is from genome assembly GCA_031308135.1 of Acheta domesticus. Lineage (NCBI taxonomy): Eukaryota > Metazoa > Arthropoda > Insecta > Orthoptera > Gryllidae > Acheta > Acheta domesticus. The sequence continues at coordinate 97,970,228 of JAHLJT010002630.1, read as the reverse complement.
TGCTGAGAAATTTATCAAGACATGCAAAGGTTGTCAGTTGGTTCAAAAATCCAATCAAACCACACCTGTTTCCAGGAATTCACTTCCTGATAGGCCTTGGTACATCCTAGCCATGGATTTGATGGGTCCATTACCATCAGGGGATCACATTTTGGTGGTAGTTGACTATTATTCACGATATTATGAAGTTGCGATGATGCGAAATATTAATTCGGAAAATGTAATACAAGCACTACGAGATATGTTCGCTCGTCATGGTATCCCTAGAGTGGTGGTATGCGACAACGGAAGACAGATGAGTAGCGTGGAAATTGAAGATTATGCAAAAGAACAGGGGTTTAAGATAGAACATTCTGCGCCACTGTGGCCGGCAGCTAATGGTGAAGTGGAACGTCAGAACAGGAGTATACTTAAGAGACTGAAGATTGCGCAAATCGAGAAATGAAATTGGCGTAAAGAATTGTTGGATTATCTGCTAATGTATAGGTCCACTCCACACTCTACAACTGGCGTATCACCGGCAGAAATGATATTTGGGAGACGTCTTAGGACAAAGCTTCCTGAAGTTGCGACAGAGAAGATTTTGGATGAAGAGGTGAGAGAGCGAGACGCTTGGAGGAAGGAAAAAGGAAAGGAGTACTACGATAAGAAAAATAATGCCAAAGAATCTGAGATTAAACCAGGAGATACGGTAATTATTAAGCAACCTAAGACTAACAAACTCGACTCTGAGTACAGTCAAGTGAAGTACATAGTTACAGATAAACATAGGGACAGAATTACCATATGCTCACCTGCGGGAAACGTTTATCAAAGGAATGTCAATCATGCGAAGAAGGTCTTTGAAGAAGGAGAAGAACCTGCAACTGTGAAGATTGAGAGAAAACAATGACTTTCCTGAAAACATAAATGCACCAGCACCTGAAATGCCGAAAGAATCAAATAGTGAAGAGCAGATAGGTAAAGGTAATAGAAGGTCGGTTCGTGAGAGAAAACCGCCTAAATATTTGGAGGAGTACATTGTAACATAGGGATCAAAGTGTAAATGATATTTTGTAATGGATATTTGATTTTCACTATTTTGTAACTTCACAAGTGATATTTGAGTTTTCATGTTTGTAATTTTTGTAACTGATATTTGATGTTCACTATTTTGTAATCTCACAAGAAATATTTGAGTTTTCATATTTTGTAATTTGTAATGGAAAGTTGGTTTTCAATATTTTGTAATTTTTGGAAATGATATTTGAGTGTTTTTATATTGTGTAATTTTGGTATGTTTGTAAGTGTAAATCAATCAATCTTACATTTAACTGTTTGGAGGTTTTGTAAACTTTTATTGAAGAAGGGAAAGAATGTAGTATCTGATGTTGCGAACAGATGGCGCATGCAGCGCCTAGGTGCGAAGCGCGGGACACTCGCGGTATATGACGGAGAGCAGTTATACTGCGATTTTTGTAGGAAGAGCTCTCAAGGCCACTCAAATCCCATCTTCGCGATGGAATATGTCACGGCATTTGGCGTCTTTTCTCGGTCTTGCCGGTAGAAGTCGCATGATCGCAAGCACTGCTTTATACGGTCGCGATCGTGCGAAATCTAGCGGAACGACTGTGAATGACACGAAATGCCGTGACATATTCCTTCGTGAAGATGGGATTTGAGTGGCCTTGAGAGCTCTTCCTACAAAAATCGCAGTATATGTACTGTTATGTACGAGACCCCAGAGCAGGTATCACGATGGTGGCTGTATTTGTGTATAGTTTAATAAAGTGTGTGCAGTGTTGTAAATACAACACCGGTGTTATCATTATATCACCCTTGGAACATTACAAATAGTATTTAATTTGAAAGACTTATAAGAGAGAAGTATCTAAACGCAAGACGTTCTTGGTTTGAATACATACCTTTCACAGAACGTTCACAATAAAAAATGTAGGACTTTTTGAAGTTACTGACTTTACCTGTTTATTTACAAGGTTTTCAAGGAGGCGTCCTACTGAATGCATTGGCATAAAGATAAAAATTAGAAATGTGGTGGATGTACATATACATTGTGTCATAAGTATATCAGCCTATAAGTATTATCCCTACATTTGCACAAAGTAACTTTATAACGTTCTACATAAAAGCTTTTCTTTTGAATGTACAGCTCCAATCACTTATGAAAAACCGTTAGTATGGCATTCTATTTAGAACAATTTTTCTTAAATAATATTTTGAATGATATTGTTACCTTTGGGTTTTAAAAATTAAAAACAAACGCTTTTCTTCATTATGAACTGTTAAAGTGTAGACCAATGGTTTGTTCCTATTTCAGCAGCCCCTAGTCACAGGCCAGTGTTCCTGGTCTATCCATTCCTTCTTTGGTGGTTCTCCTCTGGTCTATATCTTTACACCTGTTTGGGTGCCTGGTTGGTTTCATCCTTTTTATATGGTCTTACCATTTCTTTTGATCTACTTCATAATAGTATAAATTGAATTAAGGACCATATTGTAGAGAGCAAGTCAGTTACGACACAAGTTGCTAAAATTGATACATAATTCTTTAAAATCAATAAAAGTTATTTGTCAATAGATTAATTAAAATTGAACAATTGATAAAACTATAATCAATTTTCAAGTTTCATCCCCACGCCAAAACATTAAACTGGAAATAGACGGTGAATCATATGATTGTCACAGTTTCAAGGAATATTCGTAGATGGAAAACTTAACTTACAACAAATTGTTGACTCACTTTGTAAGAAAATCTTTCTTTTTCAATCTTATATGACATATTCTTCTCTCAACTTCAATATAGTGAGGTTCATCATAAAAAAATGGATAGATTAATGGTCCTATTAAAGAAACACATAAGCAGCATTTTTGAAACAATCTGTTGCAGTCCTGTAAAGATTTCCTTTATCAAATATGAATTACTGATTGTTGTAACACACTTCTTTTACAAAGTATTACTACTACAGAGAAATAATAAAAATCTTGTAATAAATAGATACACAACATATAGCGATACATGTAATTTATGAAGCAAACCATTTGAATTACTACTGTACGTTAATGTAATTGAATTAATTTCTGGTATAATTTAAATTAATTAAATGTTTATTTTTATCAATTAATTTTATTTTTAACAAGTAATTTATAAAGTTAATGTAAACTCACTGTTAAATTTCTGTAAGTTAATGTAGATAAAAAATATGTAATTCTTATTGCATACTTTTACTAAACAGACTTTGGTTGATACTTTCTGGTAAGTCTATAAGGAATGAAATATCATTGTAAGCAGATCGAATATTATATAATCTTAGGTATGTAATATTCTTACACATATACATTCTGTAATATTCTTACGGAAAGACTGTGAGGTTATATAATATTGGATTGGTTACAATTTTGATATTCATTCAAGCACCCACCAAAGCTGAATAAAGTGAAAACTTTATATCTGTTATATCCATAATTGGCTTGTCCTCTATAGTTCCAAATTCAAATTAATATTTAGGCTTTCAGGAAAATAAGCATCATATTAAACCTCATGATGTAACTTAGGGTCCATAGACGCTTAAAATGTATTTTCTTGGCCTGCCAGGTTCATGCACATCGCAATATAATCACGAGAAAAAGGGGGGAAAAAGGCTTGTTACATTGCAAGAAAAATAAGAAAATACAGATATTTCCTTCAAAAATACAATAAAGTTTTTTTAAAATATTAATAATTTTTAATTATAGATATGCTTTGACTCAGACATATAAGAATGAAAAAATTACTTTGCATAATCCTAATTGAAGCAAGTAAAAGTTTTGGGTGGAAACTACAGATATTTTCTTTGCTTACTAAGTAACTAATTTTTCCAAGAAACACCAAACTTAAATATTACCAATATTGCATATTTTAATTACAGCTATTCTTCACCTGCAACAAAGAATCATTCATCCAAAAAACATTTACACAACAATAGAATGGAATGGTAATTAAATGATATTCAAATAGTTTTAAATAAAATTTATTAATTTTTTTTACAATGGGAAAATTCCACTTAATTCACTTTCTGAATCAGACTCATTGGTGTCTGAAGAGTCACAGCCATTTACATTGATGTATCATCTCCTCAACATAATTTTCTCTTACAACTTCTTCACTCCCAAAACTTGGTGATAAGTAGGGAGCGGATTTCTATGATTTTGCATATTTTTTCTCCATTGCTTCAGGGCATAGCTAAGAGTTAATTTCTTGACATATGGTTATATTTGGATACTTTGCAGATTAATTTGTTAGTGGCATATTTGATCGATTTTTCCTGTTGGGGCATATTCATGTAATTATGGGAGCATATTTTGCATATTTCATTAAAATAAAGAAAGCGTTCCGTGTTTTCATATAATCTATTTGTGAGCGCTCATTGTTAGGAAGCTTGTCACAATTTTTTTTCTTTTCTATAGATGATAAAATACTTGTGCAAATGAACAATAGGCAGAAAAGGCACCAGGCAGAAAAAGTGAAAGAAGGCCTACAATGTAGGTACTTCACTAAGGTGCATATTTACTTCAATTATTTCTCCCGAGAAGTAAGTTTAGGTTACATAAAAATATTTTTTTATTCCAAGCATGCTTCTCCTGAATTTTATCAAGAAAGGTTTATACTGAAAATGAAATATATGTTAATTTTAATTGTATGTTAAAGTGCATATTTTAGAATTTTTAGGTCATAAATGCCTGTTAAAGTGCATATTTAAGATTTTTTAGGTCATAAATGCATGTTAAAGTGCATATTTCACTATTTTAGGCCATAAATGCATTTTTAAAAAGGATATTTCAAGATTTTTTTAGGGCATAAAAATCCGCTCCCAAGTGATACGTTCTTTCACATATTGTACAGCACCATGCCACTGGTGAGCAGTAATGGTGCCTACTGCCTCCTGAACGAGTCTTTCAACTTCAGTGAGCGAGAAAGTTTGGTTGTTTCTCGCAACGAAAAAGAGAAATTACAAATGAAAGTAAAAACTCTAAGCATTTATTTTCAGAGATCAAGTACGCATACACACAAATCGCTGAGAAAATTCTTATATTCCCTGCAAAGTGAAGTGCTGAGAATAAGTGCTGTTAAATAATCTCCTTGAGAAGCAGCAGAGAACTCGACGCATAGAATGATCGCACTTGCGACCAAAGGGAGTCCGACAACTGAATCTTTGACTGATCGCACTCGTCGACGCGTAATGCGTTGCCCCGTGGCAGCTCTATCTGTGCGTGCGCTTGTGCTTAGCAAGGTTACGTGTTTGGATAAACGCCCCGCCGCACACGCTGAGCGATCAGCTCGCTCTCTGTGCGCGCGCTCATACGCCTCGACACGTCCATGCTCTACGGCCGATCTCCTGTAGGCGTGCACATGTGTGTAGAAAGAGCTAGTTTTCCTGATGAATGTCTTATTGCCACACGTCGCAGCTAAAGGTCGATCTCCCGTGTGCGTGCGCATATGACAGTCGAGGGTTCCTTTTTGGGTGAATGCCTTACCGCACACGCTGCAACTGTGCGGACGTTCTCCCGTGTGCGTGCGCATATGAGTGGTAAGGTTTGATGTATTACTGAATGCCTTACCGCACACGCTGCAACTGTGCGGGCGTTCTCCCGTGTGCGTGCGCATATGAATGGCAAGGTCTGATTTCCTGCTGAATGCCTTACCGCACACGTGGCAGGTAAACGGCCGATCTCCCGTGTGCGTGCGCATATGCCAGGCGAGGGTTGCTTTTTGGCTGAATGCCTTACCACACATGCTGCAACTGTGCGGGCGTTCTCCCGTGTGCGTGCGCATATGAGTGGCGAGGTCTGATTTCTGGCTGAATGCCTTACCGCACACGCTGCAATTGTGCGGACGTTCTCCTGTGTGCGTGCGCAAGTGGGTAGAAAGAATTGATTTCCTGCTGAATGTCTTACCGCACACGTCGCAGGTGAACGGCCGATCTTCCGTGTGCGTGCGCATATGAGTCATGAGGTCGGATTTGTTTGTGAAGGTCTTATTGCATACGTCGCAGGCAACCAGGCGTTCTCCGGTGTGCGTGCGTAAATGACAGGCGAGAGTTTTATTATGATAGAATGCCTTACCGCACACGTGGCAGCTAAACGGCCGAACCCCCGTGTGCGTGTGCTTATGACTGAAGAGGTCTGATTTCCGTCTGAATATCTTATTGCACATGTCGCAGCTCAACGGGCGTTCTCCGTGTGCGTGCGCATATCTGCGTGCGGTCTGTCTCCTGTGGGCGCGTGAGTGGGATGGAGGCCTTCGGAAGAAGTGAGGGCGGCAAGGCGCTCCTTGGGGGCCTGACGGCCCACGTGCACCTGCGGCCCCGAGGGCGAAGCGCAAGTCTTCTCCTGCGGTCTCCTTCGCCGCTGCCCGCCAGCGTTCCGCTTCCCCTCGTCCTCCGCGCCTGCGCAAACACAAAATTACTTCCCATTTGATATCCGATCCTATTTTACAACAGCCAATATCTGCTCAAAAGACAAGATAACGTGACTCTGCACATGAGAAACGTTTACAACTCTTTACTTTCTCGTCCTTACGAAGGAACTAATGAAGAGAATTATGTAATCGCGTGGTGGAAAACGGCGAATTTTCGGCAGAAAATCTCTTCTTGGCTGCTCCTGGTAACGAAAATGAACAAAGCAGTTGCTAAATTTAGAAAAAAATCCCTTACCACATGTAGCCTGATTCCATGTTTTCTGGTAGTTGATAACGAAAAATCGATTGATTTTCAAAACTTCTGCCCGCCAGCGGTGAACTCTAGCGCCTAAACCGATACGCCAATTTTCGCACAAATTGATATTCTTCGATACATCTGAATGAGCGTGAGGCTTGGGAAGTTTCAAACGAATATTTTGGTTTTTGAGAGCACTTTACAAGAAGCTTTAAAATCATTTTCAGAACATAGGCGCGCGCCTGTGTCCTCTGGCACTGCAAAATAGAAGTTTCCCACTCACCTGAAGGATCCTCCTCATTCGCCGAAGCATCTTCACAGCAGAACGCCAGGGGATCCTGCAACAAAAGAAATGGCTTTGTCATTACTTCAGAGTACTCACCAGTCTCGAATCAATGGAGGGGGTGTCGTCACTCCGCTCCTAGAGGGCAGATCTTGGAAAATCCGTGAGTAATCGAAGGTCGGAGCGTTTGATGCGTTCTCTTTGCCGTTTACAAGCACCGTGCAAGAAGCGCACGGAAGCGGGTTCAAGGCCCAAACTCATCACCTCTAACAGTTAACGCAGCAAAGAGGTGGCACCATTCTGAACGTTTTCAGTTCCTGTAACAATACTTACAAGAACACATGATACCAATCGTACACTCACAATAATGTCTGGGAAGAAACAATCAAATAATGCGATTTCATTCCTCCATTCACTCTATCCAAATTTGTGTCAATCCGATCCTTTGGAATGGCAAGGTTCCAACTGATAATATCGAAGAAAATAAATTGATGTGACCAGATTTTATCTCGCTTCTGCTACGAGTAGAACCTACTCAAGTTGCAATCTCGGAAAATGAATAATAAACAAATCACTTCTGTAGACAGCAGGATTGATGTTTCCTGGCATGTCGACTACTTAGGTCATTAGTCCCGAAAGTGTAGTGCGTCAGTCCCGTAAGTGTAGTGCGTGTTCTTTGTTCTTTCTCGGAAGGTGACGGTGATGTTTTCCCCGACGGATGGCGAGATCTAGCGCCGACATACCGTCGACTAGCGGGGTTTTCACCTCAACCAGGTATCTCCCACCAGCGGGGCACCGCCCCAGCTGGGACAAGCTGTAAGCTCCCGACCGGTTCCATGTGTGGTAGTGTAGTGCATTTTAGTGTATGTGTGTAAAGGGAGAGAATAGGATAAGGAAGAGGAAGGAAAGATCGCGCGCGCTCCGTAGCCCGTTTGTTAGGGCACTGCTCCGGCATTCGCCTGGTGTTGATCGGAGAAACGACGGAGAACTATCAGAGCAGTCGGCCGCTAGAATTCTCCCCCAGACAGCGACTGAATTCGACCTAGCTGACAAGCTAGAGTCGAAACTCTCGGGACTCGAACCTAGGACATGCTGGTCAGAGGCATAGTGGGATTAACTTATTTTTTTAAATAAATGGGTTAACGAAAATATCTGCATCAATTCATTCGAAACGACTCGAATGTTCGTTGGGACCTTGTCATCCGAGTTGGATAGAACGACTGGGCGGCCTTCCCTTGTCGCGGAGTTTTCCAGCATCGTCCGATGTTTCCAAATACTGGCTGTCCCACAACTGTGGGCCACCCTCACGTCTTCTAAAGAGATCGGACATTCATGATATCGAAGTGAATTTTCCGCTCATCAATGCCAAATCATGGGGCAAGCAAGATACTTAAAAGATATGTTCGTGATATTCATTTTTCAGAAAGAGACTTACGAGGAGGGGTTGACAGCTCAAGGTGTCTTCACTAGAATGATACAGCACAAACATCAATACTAACGAGCAGAATGAGAGATGTTTCATTGATTCATCAGCAGTGCCGAGACTCTTACGGCGAGGGGTTGACAACGGGGCGACACGTCAAGGTGTCTTCACTAGAAAGATAAGAGCACAAACGTCAATACTAACGAGGAGAATGAGAGGTCTGTCCACTCAATCTTCAGAATTGATCGTTTCTTTCACTGATTGAAATTTCAAATCTTCTAACAGAGAAATGAGCGATATAAAGAAATTGGTAGTGTCATTTTCAAACTTAAGAAGAATCGAGCTCGACGTCTGATGGCTGTTAGAACAAGTCAGCATTTTAAAACAATTCAAATACGAGCAAAGGAAACGAAAGGTTGAAAATTTTCACAATAAAATTCCCAGTACATCAGATCGAAAAGCGGGAGAAATTTTGTTATTGCCGTTGCTTAACTTCTCATAGTAAATTTACCAAAATAAAAGAAGACGTAGGTATCAATAGAAAAACAATCAAAATATGCACATAAATTATTTACTACGCTGTGTGCCCCTTCGACAGCAATGCACATCTGGAGTTGTGTGTGCAAGGGTCCACGAACTGACTGCAGTCATTTGTCACGACTTACTGTACATGGTTGCTTCGGAATTTCAACTAGAAGAGAAGTTCATTTCTGATGATTCGATGGAAAAAATCTTTCATTCTCATCGTGAATACTGCAACGAGTCCCCTTCACTCAAGCACGGCGAGACCCTTCCGTTACGAACCCAGCGGAGGGCGCATTTATGTAGAATTCGTATCGCGCAGCTGTGTGCGCCGGCAGCTCGCGTCTTTCGACTGACGCGTAGAGTTCGTCTCTGGGGCCAACTTCAAGTGGCGCAGGCAGCAGAAACCCTCCGTGTTCTTTGCGTCCGGCAATGGGTTAATCGACGCCGGAACAGCCACATTAAGAAACTTGGTAGCAGATCGTTAGCTAATCCCTAAGGGCTAATGAAGGTGGCAGAGAGCTCGTAGCTGTGCGACATGTCACGTAGGCCACAGGCGTCTTAGAAAACACAAAGAATGACCAACCAGAGATAGAGAAATGTATGTTGCCAAGAAGTGGAGTCGCATCCAATCAAACAGAAGAATCGAGAAACGAGTCGAACGAGAAGCACCGCGTAAGGCCCGCAACAGACTACACCGAGGAATGCGTTGCGAAAAATGTGGGAAGAGGCCGGCGAGTCTGCGTCCACACACTATTTTTTTTTTACAAAGAGATTATTCGATGTCTCGAAATGCCTTTATGTGCCACAAGCCGAGAGTGATGCATAATTCTAAATCGTAACCAGCTATATCCTGGGGCCTCAAATTGAGGCTTCACATTGGTCAGAATTTTATAGCTGTTCCAAGTAGTAGGCTTGGTGAACACCAGATGGCACGAGCAAAACGATTCTTTGCGGATTGGCATGAATTGCGAGACTCGACTCCTGCTGCCAGCCAGCGGCAGCAGCGGGCAGCAGAATTGATTCAAGGCTTACGACGAAGGGTTATATTTGTATAAGGATTCATAAATATTTTTCTAGCGGAGTAAGTACACATTACCATTGTAAGTACACGTGATTTTTCGTAAAATATAATTTACCTCTAGTTTTGATGAAAGGTTTTCTAAAATCGTATCGTATAGAGGATGTAATCAACTCGGCTAATAGGACCTTGGGGTTTAGTAGAAATTTACGCTCTATTCCAGTAATGAAAACACTGTTTGTTACATTAGTCCAACCTCAACTGAAATAAGAGAGTATCATCTGGTCGCCAGATGCTAGGAACTACAAAAAAGCCTTGAGTCCTGCCAGAGGAGATTCAGCAAATACTTAATTTTTACAATAACTGGTTACTATCCTCCTAGAGGCATGTTGTTTATACCATATATTTCGTCTTCTAAGCTTGGAGGACAGGCGCAAATCCTTAAAATATAACCCTTCATCGTAAGCCTTGAAACGCAGAACGACAAACAGAACTATACAAGATCAAAGCTGCTGCCGCTGGCAGCAGGAGTCGAGTCTCCCAATTCATGCCAATCCGCAAAGAATCGTTTCACTCGTGCCATCTGGTGTTCACCAAGCCTACTACTTGGAACAGCTATAAAATTCTGACCAATGAGAAGCCTCAATTTGAGGCCTCAGGATATAGCTGGTTACGATTTAGAATTATGCGAGAGTGATGGCAGCAGTTTTAGCTATGAGATGTTCTGAGAGTCCCATTTCGTGTTTTATTAAATGCCCTTATGTAATTTTAACTCGTTATATCCTTGTTTTGTTACAATAACCGTTAACCATTTGTTTAACGAGTTCGAATTACCTAGAGAGAAACACTCTACTACATTGCATACAAATCATTATTCAACGTAAAAAAAACAGGAAGTTAAGTGACTTATAAGGGAGAAGTTGCACATCAGCAAATTTTCTTGAACTCCGTAATCTCTATCACGCTCTGGTTTACTATATTTGTTGGTTGAATAATGATATTTATTTATTTATTTGGTCAAAAACACTAAAAACTGTATATGACGTGTGGAGAAAGAGATCTGCGCACATTTTCTTGAGGCCCAGAATTAAAAAAAAAAGAAGAAGGAGCAACATTTGAAAAACTAGAAACAAGAATTTAGAAAATTATTATTATTTAAAAAAAATAAAAAATTGGAAAAGGTTTGTTCCCGAGTTATAGAAAATCAATTTCAACGGTAAATGAACTCATTTGATTTTTCTGCATTGCTAACAAAATAGTAATGAACATTAATTCTACTCCACTATTACAAGCAAAAGGAGTGCTCAACAAAACATGCGCACAGTGAAGCTACATTTACGTCCAGAAGCAAAACAAGGGGACATCTCAGCATCTGCTCAATGGATCAGGGAAACAGGACAAAAACCTGATCAAGATGGGACAATGGTAGCTACGATACAACAACACAACTCTTTCCACTACAGTAATGCAATCACTTTATTGATCCCTGGTGAATCTACAAAAACTTATGTTTCATATCATTTGAAATATATATAAGTAAATAAATAAATAAGGTTCTTCGCATTGGTGAGCATAAAAAAAATTAGGCAAAAAACATTAGTTGAAATCTTGTGGTGCAAAGGTAAGAAAAAAACTAAATATTCACACCCAGGTTGTTCTGTTTATTAGTATGATAATATTTTATAAGACATTACATCGTTGAGTGTTTAATATTTCAACAACTATTGCAAATTTTTTTAATTCATTGCCTCAATACTACATTAAAACCTTTCACAAGTCCACAACAAAGATGTAAACGAACTAGAATTCAAAGAATTTCTGTTGTAAAAAGTTGTTTATAATTAATGTTGCAATTTCCTTGTAGACATAGAAGTGTCCTGTACATCCCACATTAAAAAAGCCAATCCAACAAGTAAATTTTACATGTACTGTAACTATAACATAGTGATCATAATTTAATTTCACTGCCTAGTATGTGGTAAGGCACTTAAAGTATTCATTATGATTGAGCCTAACACCTTCAATATGATCAGGTTTTACCTGAAACATCAAATTTAAAGTTATATATTTTTAATAATATGGTGAATAGTAATTCTTCTCTTTATCTCGTGGCTAAATGTTAAAAATATTAACTAAAGGAAAGTGGAAACGGTTTGATTTAATCAAACATTCCATGATAATGAATTCAAAAATTTAAACAATTAGTTTTTTTTCTCCAAATTAATATTTAATAAAACATTGTTATTAAAGATGAATGTGTACAGTTAATTATAAGATAATTTTATCATTGGCCTTAAGTAGTACAACAAAATCATCAATCAGTTGAATCATTGTCAAGTTGTGTAAAATAAGTAATCTGAATATTGCACAAGTTTAGCCCCTGCTGAACGTTACAAACCCAAAATTGGAATATTGCATCATTCCCTCATGAAGCTTGCAATTCAAGAACTGAAAAGTTGTGCAACTTTAAGATTAACTTAAGATTTAAGATTACTTATTTTATTTAACTGTCCTGCAGCTAAATTCATACAATTTATTGTTACACATGTATAGGTGATTATTGTAGCTTAAACATAACAAAATAGCACATACTATCACCCAAATTTTATTGTCTTTTTATAAACGTTTGAGTCATGATTAGGTTAGCTTACTGTCTGTTAATGTGCAATGATTTGGTTATCATTCAAAATTGCAATTCATTGTTCTTAACCTTGAAACTAATTTGATTGCAATTACATAATCCTGTTTTAGATATATTTTATTCCACAGCTGCTGTGCCAAAGTTTATTGCTAGGTTAGGGAGTATTATTGTAAGTTAATATTGATGATAATCTTATCTAAGTTATATTACTTCATAACAATGATTCATTAATATTGATTTTGAGAAAAAAGAAAGTATGTTAAAGTTTGATAATTAAAGTAACTTGTTAATTCTGAAAATTTATCTGATAACCACCACACTTTTCTTCTCTTTTTGACTTCCATGTTTTCAAAACAGGTTGCAACTTATCTCTCATTTATTACTTCGCAGTTGAACATTTAGCTCCTAACTCTTATATTAACCAACTGTCATAACATCACAAATATTCTCACAAGTGCCCTACCACTACTTCTGTCACAACCCTTTTCGGATGCACCAGCTGCCCAGCGGTCCCAGAGCAGTCCACAGCTGTCTGCCTGTCAAAGAGTATGTGTCTCAGAGAGATGAGTGTGCTTGCGTTCGTGCGCCGCCTCACTGTCCAATCAGAGAGCTCAAAAATAAGTCCCATGCAAATGTCTAGTGCAAGATCAAAACACCGCTAGTCGACCCATTCCCCGTAACAGTCTCGGCGCCGAGAAGGCCAACTTCCCCAATTGGCAAAATTTGCAAAGGCTGCTACAGGAAGTTGTCCGTTTAATTTAAAATCACATAACAGTCTAATTTTATACTCAAATCACTATCAAAATACTCATATTTGATACATCATTGTACTCCTCGTTTTATGATCAATCCATTACTAACGAGAAGAAATTTTAGTTTCATTTCAAAAATCGAAGATGATTAAATTCCTTGAAAACTAAAAATATTACAGACGATTTCTCTACGGCATATTGCGTGCACCACGATTCCGCATTGTCGAGCGAAAACTGCATTTCGATATCGAAAACCGTTCATAAGTTATCGAAGTGGTGGAACACCTGCATGCGTGAGTGTGCATAAGGATCATATAATCCTTTGATAGTATGCTGTTCTTACCTCCTCGACACTGCAAAGTCCCTCATGGCCATCATTCTGCGCCAAAAACACAGACACTGGACGTTCCAACTCCTCCTGCACAGAAAAACAAACATATGAAAACTTAACACTAGAAAATGTTATAAACCTCGGCTTTTAGCGTTCTAAGATGATGTCGGGACATTTTAAAAACAGACTAAATTAAGAGACAAGCAGCAGTTTCTAAACCTCTTCTGGAGCAACAGAGGGGCAATAATGGCACAATACAGTCTGACCGAGTTCTGGTACGACTGATTTCTTACATTTATTCTGCCGTCCTATCTGCGAACGAAAACGTTATAAAACTTGAAATTTCTGGTAGTGCCGCTCATAGTTTCGCAGCGTCATTTGCAACCCGTCGGGCGTCACAACACGAAAGGGACAGTGCAGTATCGAGGCTCGTCGGACGATGGGTAAAGCAGCGAGCCAACGTCCTGTTGTTTCCGATTTCAGGCGAAGACATTATTCAAATTGCTGAAGGTACCCAAATTGTATAAGAAACTGTCATAGGTGACGAGGACATGTTGCTTTCAATATGAATCACTAACGAAGTACGAACTGGTTGAGCCCGAAAAAGAATCGATGAAACATCATAAGGAGAAAAGTGTGAAGTCATTGATGACTTTTTCGATTCCAAGGGAAGCAATTGTAGCAAGTTTGTGCCGGAAGGTCAAACTGGAAACTCTGGACATTATTTGAATGTATTAAACCGATTTTTGTTAAGATTAGTCGAATGCGGACTGAATATTAAGAACAACGCGCTTCTTCGTTTCTGCATTACAATACCCCCGCTCACAAGTCTAAAAAATGTCCGCGATTTTTAGCTGAACTAGTGGTGCAAAGAATAGCACAGACTTTTCCGCATTAGTCTATTTCCCTGGGTCTGTGCTAGCTATTCGAAATTGCTACATACTTGCCATCTGCCATCTATCGCCGGCCAAAGTTTATTATTGAAATTTTCTTCATTTTTCAGCTTCCTGATGGTAGAATGGAAATATTAATTTTAGAATATTAAAGTACACTAAAACCTCGTCCTAAAAGGCAATTTTCCTTGAAAAAGTGTGAGCCATTTTTAAGAAAATGGCGTTTAACCGCTACTGCATATTAACAAATGCAAATGTGCATATTAACGGTGCGAGAGAATATTACATTTGTGTACTTTTTGAAAAAACAAAAATAAACCCCAAATTGAACTTTACGTCATACTGAAGAGTGAAATTTGTACTATCCGTTCGAAAAGTTTGAAGGAAAAATGTTAAATGACGTTTGAGCGTTTTTGAAAACGGCGGAATTTTAAGTTAGTTTTCACGGAAAACTGTTGAGTTCCCGATAAACTTTGTATGAAATTATTAAAAGCTTATGTACTCGTAAATATAATTACGTGAAAAATGGCCGCTAATGTAAATATTAACGTGAGATACAAGTAAAAAATTACATTTTCTGTAATTTTTGAAAACAAAAGAATAGAGCAATACGCTGTTCACGTCACATCTCATAGCTTACATTTAGTGACTATCCCTACCAAAAGTTTACAGGAAAAAATTGGAGCCGTTTTTGAGAAAATCATTTTTTGTAACTTTTTAAAATTGCACATATTGCACGCAATATTGCACAAAAACTACTAAAATTTTCAAAAAATGTACATGGCCTTAATGAAAGAACTCACTTTGGAGAACAAATTTTATTTGAGGGGAAAAACTATCTTCAATTGTGGAGTAGGAAGACGCCTACAAAAATTCAAACTTTTGCAATTTTCGAAAATTCAATGTTTTAACCAACATTAGTTCCCTTAAAATCTAAAAAAAATAATCTTAAAATCTGCGCAGTTCGCTTAAAATGACCTTCAGACTATCCAACAACAAAATTTAGTCAAAACGTCGCCATTTTTTGAAAATTTTGAATGTCTTCATGTAAAGTACCCCCCAAAATTAAAATATCGGTTTCAAATTCAAGGGGACAGGAGATCAGTCAGGTCGATCGGGTAACACCAATTCTGGACAAAATATGCTGAACGGTTCAGTCGCTAGCATTGTTAACAGACAGACTTTTGCTTTCAACTGGTTGTTCGATATCAAGGACCCACAAACGAGGCATTCTGGCTACACCACCTGTTTTTTTCTTGTTTCGTGTTTTCAAACACGGGATTTTTTTCTTAATTTAGCAACAGGATTTATCCACTTTTTTGTTATCAGGACCCGGCAATGAATCTTTTCTACCGAAAATACGCCGTTTTTTTCGCGCAACTTTACATAACTTTCCCTGTAATACGCAGACTGTGTATTGCTTAATATAAGGATATAAATATAGCTCCACTATGCGCACGGGTCAATCCATGTTAAGTGGTCTAGCACTGGTCACTTGACCATCTCAAAACAATTCATATTTTGTACATAAAGTTATCTGTTTTGGCTGTTCAAAAACAACTTTTTTTTATTGTACGTGGTTTACAAATGGCGGCCATTTTTGTTTCACGCCGTGCACCATTTTGCGAGTTTGCAGACATTTACTCTTTTCTAAATTACTCAGCTCCAGGTTGTTTCAGCATTCTAGAATAAAAAGCATAGGATTCAGTATACTCTGGCCTACAAGTCGAAATAATATTTTGTCAGCAATGCAAAACAATCAAATTTGCAATTCCTTTACCAATGCAAATCGTTTTTTAACTCGAGAAAAAACGTCCGTTTTTTCAGATGATTTTGGGGATTTTACTTTCCCAGTGTATACGGAGTAATGTACGTAGTACAGCGAAAATTATCTAATGCTGCGGAAAATCGATTTCAAGCTTTTAACGGAAATGCACCTTTTGGGGAACCCTGAAAAGGAAAAAGTGTTTTTGTTTTCAAAACGTCCGTCCGTATGTGGGGTGTACAAGTATGTGAACAACACTAGCGCCTAAAACATGCGAAGGATTTTTTCCAAATTGAAGAACCCCTGTCCATCTGGCCTGAGTCGAACCTTTGCGATTTTGACTAACATTCATTAATTTTTGGGGGTACTTTACACGAAGCCCTTGGAACATTTTCAAAATTTTCTCACGATCGGCTAAAAATATTTTCTTTAAATTTCTTGTAAGAATAGAGTAAAATACTCTTCTAAAAGTGACATATGTCCGATTTTCACTGTTTACTCTGAATTTTCGACATTTTCAAAAGTTTGAACTTTTTTGCGTTTTCCCATAACTACAAAATTGAAGATAGGTTTTTTCATTCAAATAAAATTTGTTTTCCATAGTGATTTCTCTGAATATGGTCAGGTACATTGTTTCGAAAATTTTACTAGTTTCCGCGCAATATTGCGTGCAATATGCGCAGTTTCAAAAAATAACAAAACAAGATTATTTTATAAAACTGCTTCAAATATTTTTCTTTAAACATCCCGAAGGGATAGTGCTAAATGTACCCTATAAGATGACAAACAAAAAATAAACTTTGCTATATTCTTTTGTTTTTTTAATTACAATATTTTTTTTACTTGTATCTCACGTCGTTAATATTTACATTCGCGACAATTTGTTCACATTATATTTTTGAGTACATGCGTTTTAAATGATTCATATAAAGTTTCACAAACACTCAACCATTTTCTATGAAATCTAACTCAAAATTCTGCATTTTCAGAAACGCCTAAACGTCATTTTCTCATAAATGGCTCAATTTTTTCCTTCACGCTTTTGGAATGGATAGTGCTAATTGCACTCTGTATTATGACGTTAAGTTCATTTTGGTTGTGTTTTTTTTTCTCTCCTTTCTTTCTTTAATTACACAAATGTTATTTTTTAGAAAGATCTCTCACACCGTTAAGATTTTCACATTTCCAGCAATTTGTAAACACTATTGTATTTGTGAGTTAAAGTGCTTCAAATGACTTTTAATGAAGTTCTTCGAAAACTCAAAAATTCTCTGTGAAAAAGAGCTTCAAATTTAGAATTTAGAATAGCGGTTAAACGCCATTTTCTTAAAAGCAGCTAGAACATTTTCAAAGAAAATTGTCATTTAGGACGAGGTTTTACTGCTCTTTAATATTCTTAAAATAAAATTTTCTATTAGGAAAGCAAAAAATTAAGAAAATATTTAAAAAAACACTTTGGGCGGCGACAGATAGCAGCTGGAATGGGCAGGAGATTTGCAACGTATGCAATCTATGAGAAAACCAAAGAAAGCAATGGAAGAGAGGGTGTTTGGGGGTAAAGCAGTTGGAAGACCTAAGAAGAGATGGCTGGATGGCATCACCAAAGATGCAAGGGAAAAGTTTGGGATAAGAACATGGAGAAGACCAACGGAAAGCAGAGAAAATTGAAGGCGAATTCGAAGAAGAAGACGAAGAAGAATCTCTGAAAAGATCTACATAGGTATGGTAAGTTTCAAAGTGGGACACTGAGATGATTCTGAAAAACTAAATACAATAGGAATGTGTACATGCTGTTTTGCTGCAGAGTCTGCTAGAGTGTAACCTCTCAAGCATGTATTGCATGTATTATTCCCTCTTTCTATTAGACTGCTATTAGTACACATCAAGATACACCGTTCTGCAGCATTTCCATGGTTTCCAGTAACAATAGAGGTGTGTAAGTTTTTCGAATTGTGATACAATTGGATTACAAGATTGCAAGTAAAGAAATTGAAAATTAAGAAACAGCCAAGAAACATTAGATAAATTTCTCTTGCCTTCTGAGTGCATAGTGGTGGTGGCAACTGGAATACAATGTTCGGGGGTACCAGGGAAGGTAGAAATGTGTACTCACACCTCAAGAACAAGGTTAACAAGGCACTGATTGGTGTGGGCTGCCATGCACACATAATGAACCGTGATGTTCGATGATTCTTGACCCGTAGTAATAATGATGTGAGGTTCACGAGTTTGGGTCAACTTGGTAATAAAACGACTACATTGCCGACGTTTCAGTCATATATTCGACCTTCATCAGGGCTACATAAAATACAATACATACATATAATTACAAAATACATATCGTGCTCATATAAAAACAAACTAAACATTGGTTTTACAAATCACCTGACAAGTTTTTTTTATATATAAGAAACTATTTTATATTATTTTATATACAAGAAATTAAATTATTTTACATAGAAGAAACATTTATATAATATAAACTATGTTTCTTGTATTAAAAAAAAAACACGTGTCAGGTGATTTGTAAAACCAATGTTTAGTTTGTTTTTTATATGAGCATGATATGTATTTTGTAATTATATGTATGTATTGTATTTTATGTAGCCCTGATGAAGGTCGAATATATGACCGAAACGTCGGCAATGTAGTCGTTTTATTACCAAGTTGACCCAAACTCGTGAACCTCACATCATCATAATGAACTGTATTAAACAGCAAGCAGATAACTTAAACGTGAACACTGAATCTCACTGTCACAAGATATTTAATTACTGTTCTGTATACACAGTATGTACCGTGTGATTGAAGAATTTCTGTAATTTCGCCGATGTCGCGTGCAGAAAACTTCTGGGTCACAGTAAAACAAGTTGGCTTTCATTGCTTGTCATAAGTCAATTGTTACAAATGTATCTAACAAGATAAATGTTCAATATTCTGAGAAAATTCTTTGATGATAATTCCAGTGAAATATATTTGAAGCATTTATACATCACTTGGCAAGCATTTTCCACACTTATATTAAATCTGTTGAAAAGAGGAGGGCAATTCTCTTGAAGTAATTCATGCCAAGAAAATGGTGCTGAAGAGATTAGAAGGGAGACTTAATGATAAATGTCTACCCCTTAAAGTGAAAGAGTTGTTGCACGAACAGGAAAAAGAAGGATATCAATGAAAATTGACTTGTTAAGAAATTTGAAGACTTGTTATGAAAGCCAGATCTGAGGTCGATCCCGGGTTTAAGGTGGCATGGCTCCTCTAGTTCCTTTTGTGATTCATTATTTCTCATGATTCTCGTGGCCCGGTTCACTTGAGAGCTTCACGAATAATTTTGCTGGCATGGATTAATTTTGTTGGGTCAAAGCATAAATATACACAAAATGACCACGGGTGAAAGCCATATAAAGCTATACATTTTGATGTTACGAACAATTTCTTCTGAACCACGACACAATTAAAATATCACTTCACAACACTTCTTTTTAAAAACAATTGTCAAAATGTGGGTTTGCTTCCAGCTTGAACTGAAATATAAATATAGATAAACTAGGATAATATTAGTTACTTAACAGCACATCTTTTAACACATTTAGTTGTTACTGTAACAACTAAATTATTTATTTTAAAATTTCATGAGATTATAGATCACGAAGTATTTGTTGCCTGGATTTGTGTGGTATTTTCCCCCCATATTTGTTCAAGTCTTCTTTTAATAGGTTTATGTGTCCACTGAAATGGAGGGTATGAGGGTCAGAAAATGGGATTGCTTGCATCTTGACGTGTGAAATTTAATTTTGAGTCTCGACGAAATTAAATTTGCCCTTTCAAACTAATTCTACTGAAGTGACATGGAGTATAATTAAGTGGGCATTCCTAAGTTAAAAGTAATTTTGATACCTACCTCTCCGAACACACAGTGTCATAGAAAGTGAAGAATGGATTAGCAAAAATTCAGTCATTTGCTAGAATTGATTTAAAAAATATATAATTTCAACGAATAAGTGAGTTGGTTTTTAATTTTTTCTATAAAAATACTGCTATCTTTAACATATTATGTAGTATTTGTTTAAAAAATAGACGAGTTGTTTTTTAGTATTGTACTTTAATAATATCAAGTAGTATCAATTAGTACTTTAAAATATCAAGTAGAATTTGTGGAAAAATAGTTCATTTATTATTTTAAAATGGAGGGTTTCGGGGCAAAAGCCCCCAATAACAAAAGCTTAAAAGTAGCATGTGTTTGTGAAATAGAATTTATTTTAAATATTTATATTTATGATGTTAACACATGAACTTTACTATCTTGACAAGTTTTTAATTTTTTAAAAGGGGGATTTGGGGGAGCAACAGCCACCCAATAACTAACGTTTTAGTAGTATTAGTTTGTGAAATAGAATTTATTTTTAAATAATTACATTTACTGCGCTAACATCATGAACATTACTACACACGAATAGTAAACAAGGATTCAGTTTGTGAGTTGGATCCTCGAACAAACCGAATCAGTGAACCAAAGGAATCGTGCCACCTTAAACCCGGGATCAACCAAACTGTATGTGTCGTGTACACAGTATTTAAAGAAAGGCTTCAATTCTTCAAAGAGTGAAGATGCTTCAAAAGGTGGGGCTTGTAGAATGTTTGTCTTGGGATAATATTGGAAACTTTTATAAAACATCTAGTTGAGAATAATGTGGATTTTCTGATGGCACAGCTTTTGATCAATTTTGTAATTTTAAACAATTTATAAAACTGATTCAGATTTTTTTGGAAAACTGGCAGAAAACAGCTGGCAAGAGTATGTGGCAATTCCAAATAGCAAGTCCAGAACCAAGGAAATAGAAAACTAATACGAGAAAGTCTGTGCCATTCTGTAGCACCACTAGTTTCTTTAATGCAATCACAATAGACTAACGTAAAAAAGTTGTCTACAGACACAGTAAATGAAATTTTGATTGTAAAATATAATTGTAATCAATATTCATGTTGAGATATTCATAATTACTTGACTCCTAACCCAGATTTGTTCAGGAAAATAGGTTCCAATAAACAGTATATGTAACAATTGGCACAATTCGTGAGGATGTGAGGAACTTGGAAAAAATTCTATTGCCTAAATGTACTAGTGGCACATTTTTTGTTTCCATAACGTCTCGTCTCTGCAGTGACAATATATACCCTTTCTTAAAAACTGAGATCTGGCAGCCCTACAAAGAGCGATGAAGAGTTCCAAGAGTACAGCAGCGCTTGTACACAATGTCTACAGTTTTTCAAGTATGAAACAACAATTGAAACTCCACAAATTTACCCCATTTCATTACACACAACACATTTCAGTGTTTGCTTGGACTGGTCACCACAAAAATATCACATCATTAGAACACTTTCTTATTGGATACACAAGTAGTTCACGACCATTCAGGGCCTGCCCTTCGAGGCCAGGACAACATCCTGACCCTCCCCAAAGGCATTGGTTGTTGATTTTAAATGTCATTCATAGTTTCCGCAATGCCATGACATCAGAATTCACTTTACATGACTGTCACATAGTTGTCATGATCTATATCACACTCGTACATCTGCTTCAATACTGCAAAGTACAAACGTGTTACCAACCAACATCCCCCCAAAAAAACACAAATAATTCAATAGTATGACTCGTCAAACCATTACATAAACTTAAAATGATAAAAACGCAACAGCTTCTGGTAACAAAGGGCTTCTTACTGTGGGTGAATTTTTTCCTAGCGATGTATTAAAATCAAACCTGAAGTTTGTTTACTGAAAATAAAAATTCTTCTATTCTCAGGACAGAAAATGTCTGGTTTTCGAAAGTTGCTAATCTCCCTTCTGTGACATACATTTTAATTTGTTTTCCAACTACAGTGGGACATCGATTATCTTAACTAATTGGGATCCAGGTATAGTTCAGATATTTGATAATTCCAATAACCGAACATAAAAATGGCAAGTGTACATAAAATGCTGTATGTATAAAGTTTCTTTCTGGGAATGTACCATTAAAATACTGCACATACAAAATCCTGTGGATAATGAACACCTCCATACTACAGCAAATATTACCTTATTTCTTGAAGAAATCACTGATTTTTCTTTGCTGAAATGAGAATCTTCATTTTATTGCAGCAAGGTCTGTCAGTCCCCTCAGCAGAAGTGGTTTAGTTGAACAGCAATCCATTTGTCTTTCATATCACATGAATTGTCAATCACATCGGGGATCATTCTCAATATCCAGTATTACAAAAGAAAATTAAAACATATAGCATACAATACCTAATTAAAAAAAATAATTATTCAGAGAAAATATGAGTTAGGATTTTTGATGTTTGAGAAGACTGACTTTTGGATAATCGACATCCCACTGTATGTGAAAAGAACATGACAGATTGTACTTCTCCTCATATGAAACATACAGTTTTTTGACAAAATTTTTTTGAAACTCCCAACACAGGTGAGAACACTTTAACAAACTTTTGATTGTGAAAAAATGCATAATGAATACATTTATAATGATTTCACTGATGGGAACAAGATTGTAGATCAAGTACAATAGAACAAGGCCGTTTTAAAATTAGATATCTAATAAGGAAAAAACAGCAGGAATTTTGTTACCCTTTTTGCATTGGATGGGTATCTCATTACACTTTTTCGTAATAGTAATGCATTGCATAATATACATTTTTAAATAAAGCTACATAGTTTAAAAAAATTAAAGGGACAGTGAGGTCAAAAAATCAAATTATTTTGTTAATCCAAAAGTTCTGTAGTTCATAAGCTTTCATCACTAGAATCATTCAGGCTTAATGTGCAAGTGTCTCGAGTATCTTTTGTCTACAAATTGCAGTGACATAAAATCTCATCTGGATTCAGATGTTAAGCCTCAAAGCATTTCAGATGACATTTACAATCTTCATCAGCATTTCTCTCTGGAATTATTGCTGTTTATAATTCACAAAACTTTTTGCACATAACCTAACCAATTCTTAATAACATTTCTTTTTCTAAGTTCTGAATTAAGCTTGTTCTTGCCTTCATTTTCTTCCTCTACACTCATATTTGTAAAGAAAAAATTATGTCTTTCCCCCAAACAATATTTACAAAACTGTTTAAAACAACATTAAGACTCAAGTACATAAAATAAAATATAGCACACAACACAACCTTTAGAAAAATTCACATGGCTGCCAACCTCAGCCACAGCAAGAATAATACATCTTTGCAACACGTCCCCTTTCCCCATCCATTCTTTTAATTCAAGTGTTTAGCGAGAAGGACAAAATAAATGAAGTTACCTTTCTGCATAAGCTAAAGCTAAAAGGAATCATAACATTAAAATAGCCCAAATGTGAACACGTATTCTTTCTGCATTGGGTGGTTCAATTATACTTACTTCATCTGAATCGTGTTCATTCTTCACCGAGCATGGGATTGCAATGGATTCAGCTTCTTCCTACAAATAACAAGTGAACATTACCAACGTGGCAGCTAAAAACAGAGAATTGACTGAAAACAACTCAACTAGTCTTGTGGTGACAAGCAGTACAATACGATTGCAGTAACAAACCACAACGGAGTGTGTCTACATCTGCTTTATCTAGACTCTTTCATGCATCAGGTACTCATGCTAGCAACACACTTGTAACAGAAGATTTTACTTGGCTCCTAAACTTGTGTATTGAATTTAAAGTCATCTGGCAATGCGTTTTTAAATAATGTAATGTATTGTACGAGAATTTCTTGTAGTGAGCTGTTGATACAGACACGTGATGAATATGATTACTTGTTTAATGATTAACTAAATTTTTTAATCACTGAGCTCCAGAAAAGTGTGCAGAGTGAGGCAACATTTATGACTACAAGCCAAACAAAAGACCATCAATAGTAAAAATAAATACAAGCTTCCAAATGAGATAGTTAAACAAAGATAACATGAAGAACTGCTATACAATGCTTAAGATGACCAAAGAAAACTCCTACAAGGGACTATAATAAATACAAAAAAATTGTACAGAAAAGCACTAAATAATTTTAAAGCTCACAAATTAAGCAACAAAATTACTAATTCATCAAATAAAACAAAAGTATTATGGAATGAAGTAAACCAAAGCAGAAGAAAAGTTATTAAACACAAAAATATACAACTAGTGCAGGATGGTAGAGTATAATATAAAGATAAGTAAACCTTTTATAATATGTGATGTGTTTAATAGTTACTTCCTAAGTGTAGAGCACACACATGATCAATTCTATGAGCCAATACAAATCAGAAAGATAATGAATCCTATTTACTGAAGTAACACTGACAAGAGAAATAAACGAACAAATAAATACATTTAACAATAGCAAATCTTCAGGGTGGGATGAGATATCAGCTGTTATTCTCAAAACTTGCCAGCATTCCTAGGTAAACATTCTAGAACACCTAATAAACAGCTCAATTAATGACTGTACTTTCCCAAACGCTTTAAAAATTAGCATTGTAAGACCCTTGCATAATAAGGGTGTAATTTATGATGTTCACAGTTATCAACCTTTAACACTAACGTCAAGTTTCGCCAAACTCTTTGAAAAGGTTATCTATAAGAACATGTGTAATTTCCTAGAGTCAAATAATGCAATTGTTAACACACAACATGGGTTTAAGATAAGCATGTCAACTATCACTGCTGCAGCTAACTTTATACACGAAATATTAGGAAACCTTGAAAATAATCAACATATAGCAAGCATATATACTGACCTTTCTAAAGCATTTGATATGGTGTCACATTCTATACTTCCACAAAAATTAGAACATGTATGAATACAGGGAAGGAGGAATGATCTTGTAAAATCATATTTAACAAATCGTAGGCAATGTACTGAAATGTACTGGGAATCAAAATTTTTTATTAATAAAATACAATCAAAATTTGGGACTGTAACCTCAGGAGTTCCTCACAGAACAGTACTACGTCCCTTACTATTTTTACTTTATGTTAATGACTTTCCAATACTATCACATTTTAAATTAATATCTTATGCAGATGATATCTCAATTACTTTTTGTGAAAACCTATTGTATAATGAACACATCAACACACTACACATGAAAGTGAGTTCCAACATTTTTCTCCTGCATTACTCCTCACAGTACTTGAACACTGAATCTCTGTTACACATATATTATGGTTTAATATATCCACATATAGAATATGGTATTGAAATTTGGGGAGGAACAAAAACAGAAATATGGACAGAATTATGATTCTGCAGAAAAGAGCACTAAGATGCATATTCAAATTAAAACAAAAAAATATTTTACTTCACACTGAAACTATATATCTATTGTAGCTGGTGAAAAATGCAAAATATTGTAAATAAAAATGTACATTTATTACACGTTAATTTTTTGGGAGTAGACATTTATACCAACATTTCATGAATATGATTCAAACATGGAGTAGTTTTAGCCATCTGTTTTGGATGAAAATTATTCTCCTGTTGAACAAGTTGATTCGTAAAGGCAAGGCAATGGTGGAATTCCCGGCATGATAAACAGAGGATACAACAATATTGAGGTTGGGACTAGATTGCTATTCGTGCAATTATCTTCAGCAACTTCAAGTCTGAGAGCTGTAGGATGCATTACCCCAGAGAACAATGCCACAACTCAGGCAAGAATGAACAATTGTGAAACATACACAAACATAGTAAGATGGATCACAGGCTTGCTTTAAGGAATTTCGAAGCACTTTGAAGTTGCAAATAACTTCTCATTCTTTTATCCTAGTAAAAGCAGCAACTTTAAATTGCTTTTCTTGATTGCTTATTGCATCTATGTCACTAAATATTTGTGTAATGGTCACAAAATACAGTCATCACATTATGTCACTGATGAAATGCAACTATATATTTAAACTTACACGGCAATTCGAGTTGTATTCCTCCTTAACACTCACTTTTTCTTCTTTAACCTGGAGATAACAGAATAAAACAATTAGTACTATCATTGAAAGGAAACATGACATTTAAATATCTGCAGCAGCGCAAATCATAAAACGCTGAAAACTTTAAACTTCGTTAAATTACATTGAGCTATGTAGATATTGAACAGAATTTGTCTAATTTTATTTGCCATACAGGCCTGATACAGGCCTTTCATAAAGGTTCACATCGCACGCTTTAATAGAAAATCAAATCTATGGAAACGACTCACATCCTCAATCTTTATCACATTTTCCGCTACGATACTAATCCCTTCCATTTTGAAATTAACATGTAATGAACAATTTGTATCAATTAACAAAAAAAAAGCAATATGCACAAACGCGCACAGCGAAGGACCGCGCTCGGGTCAGCAACCGGTCAGCTATACTGCAAATTTCGTAACAGCGGCCCTGACAGAAATCAGCTATTTCGCTGCCATCCAATCGAGAGCTTATATTTCGCGACAGTGACGTCACTATGGTGACGTACAAGCTCTCTATTGGATGAAACCGTGAACAACTGATTCTGTCAGGGACGCTGTTACGAAAATTGAAGTATACATTAACTCTCCCAGGACCAGGGCAGGCGAACTATATGTTATCTCGCGAGTCGCGACTCAACGTTTCCTGCCTCAGTGCTGCACTCAAATGGGTGGATACGTTACTAAACCAAGCGAACGGTAGAAACCATGGTGTTTTCCTTACGCCATGGTAAGAACGATGCTTAACATTCGATCAATACGGTGTGCGCAGAGGGAAAACTAGAAAAAGCATTGGGAAAAAAATTGACGAACAAGAAGACTGAAGAAATAGTCCCTGCAAAAAACTTGGAAAAGAAATGGTTCGATGAAGAATGCTTTACGGCCACAAAAATGACACTAAACAAGCTACAAGAAGTGAGGAAAAATCCGAAGGATGAGACCACGCTGGGAAGGTATGCAGCCGCACCGCCGGTACTACAAGCAAATTATAAGAGATAAAAAGAAAAAAAACTTCTGGCAAAAAGAAGGATAGAGATTGGTCAAAAAAGCGTAAAAGGACCCCTATGTGACACTCCGACAGAAAAAAAACTCATCCCGCTTAATACAAACGAATGACAGACTGGTACAAGCATTTCAACACTATTCCGAAGTAGAAAAATGTTGAGGAATCGCCGATGAACACTGGCATCAAGAACTGGAAGCAGATATAGAAAAGTGGAACCAGTTCTCGACGGCAGAATTAACAAGAAATTTAAAGAAAAAGATTTGAAAATCCCCGGGGGTCTCCATATAAAGTACCTCCAAATTTTGAAGAATCTTTTTCAAAATCTCAAAGCTTCGACTAGAATCAGATCGACCGGGGAATATCCATTTTGGAAGAAATCGTACGTATGGTTTAGGCGCTAGCAGTGTTCACAGACGGACGGACAGACAGACGGACGTTTTCCTTTCAATTGGTTTTTCGATATCAAGGACCCACAAAAGAGGGGTTCTAACTGCACCACGTGTTAGAGGATTTTTTTCTTAATTTAGCAACTGGTTTTATCCACTTTTTCGTTTTCACGGCCCGACAATGAATTTTTTTTCCGCCGAAAATTGGCCATTTTTGGCATTACATGACTTTCCCTATACTACGTATCACTCCGTGTATAGGTACGTATATGGGAAAGTAAAAGGGTAATAACTTCACCTAAAAAGAAACTAGTGGTGCTACCAAAGCACATACTTTCTCGCATTGTTCCCAAATGCTCGGAGATATTTTACTACTACATAAATCTGTACAACCGGAATTTTTTTTTTCGCACCGAGACGTGACCTCCAATCTCCCGAGTTACCTTGTAGGCATCCATACTGCTACGCCACATAAGCGCATCGATCGAACTCGGGCCGAGGCATAAAAACCTTAAGTACGATTAATGTAAAAAAATAATACGGGACAAGGTATAAAAAATGCCACCGTAGATATATTTTTTTTTCTTTCTCACTCAAATTCAAATGTCAAATTCAACACGGGAGTGCAACCAAAGCACATACATATTTGAATTTTTAAATGCTTCACAATAACATACATCTACATAAATGAACAAAGGTGTGTTCAACAAGATTTTTTTCCATTCCGACACCCGAACCCAGTTCTCCAGAGTGAACGTGCTGGCGTTGACACAAGGGCAGTGCGCTGGAAAGATCGTTTTTCGGCGCCGATAACATAACTTTCTCTTTTACGAAATATTCATAAGGCGAGAAAGTAATAATAATTTCGGAACCGTTAGGGATGTGTACGTTGATCGCAATGTTAAATTGTATTTCAATTTAATGTTGAAATATTCATAATTGTACTTAAATCGGGTCATACAGATACACACAAGACAATAGATTTGACACGAGAAACGTTTCAGAAATCGAATAATAGTTGAAAAAATGTTTAAAAGTTGCAAATAAGACGCCGAAATTTTCTTACTTTTTAAAATTTTCGAAAAATTATGTGTTTCAACGAACATGAAACCTGAACCATTGGCTTAAGCGTCCTTTATGTTACGGTTTAAACTAAATCAAAATATATTTTGTACCGTTTAAAAGAAAACAAAAATTGCCCATGCTTGAAACAAAATTGCACAAAATATACTCATGTTTTTGAAAAAATTATACATGACATTATTTTTAATGCTTTTTACTTTCCCGTATCCGTACGTCCGTTCGTACGGAGTAATATATGTAGTATAGGGAAAGTTATGTAATGCTGCGGAAAATCGATTTCGAGATTTTTAACGGAAATACACGTTTTATGGTCCCCTGATGCCAAAAAAGTGTTTTTTTCAAAACGTCCGTCCGACAGTCTGTGAACAACACAACACACAACACACAACACACAACGCAACGCAACGCAACGCAACGCAACGCAACGCAACGCAACGCAACGCAACGCAACGCAACGCAACGCAACGCAACGCAACGCAACGCAACGCAACGCAACGCAACGCAACGCAACGCAACGCAACGCAACGCAACGCAACGCAACGCAACGCAACGCAACGCAACGCAACGCAACGCAACGCAACGCAACGCAACGCAACGCAACGCAACGCAACGCAACGCAACGCAACGCAACGCAACGCAACGCAACGCAACGCAACGCAACGCAACGCAACGCAACGCAACGCAACGCAACGCAACGCAACGCAACGCAACGCAACGCAACGCAACGCAACGCAACGCAACGCAACGCAACGCAACGCAACGCAACGCAACGCAACGCAACGCAACGCAACGCAACGCAACGCAACGCAACGCAACGCAACGCAACGCAACGCAACGCAACGCAACGCAACGCAACGCAACGCAACGCAACGCAACACAACACAACACAACAGCGGATTCGATGGTGTGACGGTTAGCGTGCCGGACTCTCAAGTTCGCGGGTTCAAACCCGATCGAAGCCGTGGATTTTTAAGGGCGAAAAAATCCTTCGTACGCCTTCCGCGGAGGGGAAGTAAAGCTGGCTGGCCCAGGTTAGTAGATTTACTTGCATGTAAAAGATCCTCAAGCCTAAATGACGCCTCTGAGCTAAATTCAAATCCCCTGTTTCGTTGCCCGAGATACCTTCTTTCTCCGCTAGGTGAAAGGAGCGTAGCGAAATTTGCGTGGTCAGACGGAAGAGCGGGCCTGATGGCCCGAGTCTCGCCACGTAAAATAAGACATTAACTAACTAAACTAAACAACACTAGCGCTTAAACCATACGTGCGACTTCTTTCAAAATGATTATTCCCCGGTCAATCTGCGTCCACTCGAGGCTCCGCGATTTTGAAAAACGTCCTTCAAAATTGGGGGGTACTTTACATTTTCAAAATTTTCTTAAAAACGGCTCCAAATTTTTTGTTTACATTTCTTGTAAGAATAGAGTAAAATACACTTATTAAGAAGCCATAGATCTCATTTTCACGGTTAACTCTGAATTTTCGAAAATTTCAAAAGTTTGAATTTTTTTGGCGTCTTCCTACAATTACAAAATTGAAGATAGAGATTTTTTCCTCCAAATTAAATTTGTTCTCCAAAGTGAGTTCTATCATTAAGGACATGAAGATTTTTTTGAAAATTATAGTAGTTTCCGTGCAACATTTGCAATTATAAAATATTACAAGAACAAGATTTTCTCAAAAACGGATCCAAATATTTTCTTTAAACTTTTGGTAGGAATAGTGCTAAATGTACTCTATAAAATGACATAATTGCTATATTGGTATATTCTTTTTTTTTTCAAAATTTACAAAAATTAATTTTTTTACTTGTATCTCACGTCGTCAATATTTACATTGGCGGCGATTTTTTCCACATTTTTATATTTACGAGTTCAAGTACTTTAAATAATGTCAAGTAAAGTTTCTCGAAAACACAACAGTTTTCTGTGAAAAGTAGCTCAAAATTCCGCATTTTCAGAAACGCTCAAACGCCATTTTCTCATAAATGGCTTCAAATTTTTTCTTCAAACTGTTGTAACGGATAGTGCTAATTGCACTGTTTTATTTGACGTAAAGTTCAATTTGGGGTATTTTTTGTTCTTGCAAAAATTACATAAATGTAATTTGTTTGAAAGATCTCTCACACCTTTAATATGCACATTACCAGCAATTTGTAAGCAATATTGTATTTGTGAGTGTAACTGCTTCAAAAGACTTCAAATGAAGTTTTTCGAAAACTCAAAAGTTTTCTGTAGAAAAAGAGCTCCAAGTTTCGCATTTTTAGTAACGTTTAAACATTTTTTTTAAACGGCTCCAAATTTGTCAATGAAAACAGCCATTTAGGACTAGGTTATACTGCGCTTTAATATTTTAAAATTAATGTTTCCGTTCTACCATTAGGAAAACGAAAAATGTCAAAAAAATGTAGTTTGGGCGGCTATAGATGACAGCTGGCACGAGTATGTGGCAATTCCGAATAGCTAGCGAAGACCCAAGGAAATAGAAAACTAATACGGGAAAGTCTGTGCCATTTTGTTGCACTACTAGTTCATAAACACATTCCATTAAGAAAATTGTTTATCTTCATAATTGTAGTTGTAGGAAGCCGAAAGAAATTGTTTTTTTTTTCAATTTTTGAAAAATCAATTTTTTCAACCAACACAAGACCTATATTATTCTCTAAAACGTCCTTCATACTATCCAACAGCAAAATTTAATCGAGGCCGATGGAGTAGTTTTAGAGAAAAAATGTTTATACATTTAAAATTGCCTATATTTCCCGCAAAATAACGCAAAAAGTACTCAAAATTTCGAAAAATTGTAAATGACCTTATTTCAAAATATGTCCTTAAGGAACAGATTTATTTAAGAGTAAAATCTCTATCTTTGATAGTTGTAGAAATATGCCAAAAAAAATTGAAGTTTTGCAACTGTCAAAAAATTGAGGGTTCTTAACTAAAATGAGACCTGCACTATTCTCTTAAATGCCATTCACACTATCCAACAACAAATTTTAATAAAAAACGATGGGAGTTTTTTAAAAATTTTGAAAAAGTCTCAGGGGCTTCATGTACAGTGCCCTCAGAATTAAAATACAGGTTTCAAATTCAAGGGGCCGCGACTTTACTACATCAATTGGGGATAACAATTTTGAATAAAATCGGCTGAACGGTTTAGTCGTTATCATTGTTCACAGACGGACGGACAGACGTTTGTCGTCAATCGATATTTCGGTATCAAAGGCCCACAAAACGTGGATTCTGGCTACACCACATGTTAGAGGATTTTTTCTAAATTTAGCAACGGGATTTATCCACCTTTTCGTTACCAGGACCCTGGAATAAGAGTTTTTCTGCCCAAATTTCTCTATATTTTCGCGCAGCATTACATCTCTACTGCGTAAGCGTTAGCGAGAAAGTAAAAAAAAATCCTCTAACTTGTGGTGTAGACAGATTCCATGGTTTGTGGGTCCCCAACACCGAAAAATCGATTGACGGCAAAACGTAGGTCTGTGAACAATACTAGTGCCTAAATTATGCGTACGATGTTTTCCAAACTGAATAAACCCTGTCGATCTGGTCTGAGTAGAAGCTCTGTGATTTTGAAAAACATTAATTATTTTTTGGGGGTACTTTTCACGAAACCCTTCGGAAATTTTCAAAATATCCTCAGAAATTGCTCCAAATTTTTTTCTTTAAATTTCTTGTAAGAAAAAAGTAAAATACACTTATAAAAATGGCATAGGTCCAGTTTTCACTGTTAACTCTAAAGTTTCGATAATTCCAAAAGTTTGAATTTTTTTTCGGTGTGTTCCTACTACAACAAAATTGAAGGTAGATTTTTTCATCAAATGAAATTTGTTCTTCACAAATAGTTTTTTCGTTAAGGTCATGTACATTCTTTCTGAAAAATTGAGAAGTTTTCGTGGGATATTGCGTGCAATATGTGCAATTTTAAAAAACAACAAAAACAAGATTTTCTCAAAAGCGGCTCCATTTTTTAAACTTTTGATAGGGATAGTGTTAAATGTACTGTAGAAGTTGGTATAATCGCCAGTTGGCTCTATCCTTTGGTTTTTGCAAAAATTAAAAAATGTAATTTCTTTGACTAGATTCACGTCCTTAATATATACATTAGCGGTGATTTCTTCCCATTATTGATTTTCCCATTTACGAGTAGATGCTTTAAATTATGTTTTATAAAGTGTCTCGAAAACTCAGAACGTCTTTGTGAAAATGAGCTCAAAATCTGCATTTTCAGAAACGCTCAAACGCCATTTGCTCAAAAGTGGCTCCAAATTTTTTATTCAAACGTTTCGTACTGATACTGCAAATTGCACTATGTAAGATGACATAAAATTCATTTTGCTGCATTCTTTTGTTTTTCAAAAATTACACAGCTGTATTTTTTTTAATATCTCTCACGTCTTTAATATGCACATTTCCAGCAAATAGAATGCATAATCGCGTTGTAGTGTGGAAGAGCTTTACATGACTACCAATGAAGTTTTTCGAAAATTCAAAAGATTTCCGTGAAAAAGAGCTTCAAATTTCGCGCTTACAGTAACGCTTAAATGCTATTTTCTTATTTCCGTCTACCATCTCTTTCATTCTTTAATAGCATTTTTCAAGCATAGCAAAGCAGGTCTCGATCGATTATGATAGCATTTTTCTCTACCTGCAGTTTAAGGTTATATTATCGAATGCCAGTTGTTGTAGCCTTAATGTGCGCATGCGTAGATCCTGCGATGAACGAAGCGCGCACATATTTCATGAACACAATGAAGCAAATTTAAAATCATTGGCATGTGTCCTTTCCTCTCATACGCATAATGTTTAGAGGGCTTTTTATACTAAGCGCGAAATTTTTAAATACATTAGACAATGGTTTATAGAGTACCGTGTAATTTGATATTTAATGACGTAATAAACATTAAAATAGTTATTTAAAAATGATTCTTATAATTAATAATATTTCTTATAATTTTATCATAAATAATTAATTCCATTAATTAGAAATAATTGTTAGCTCGAATTCTACATCGACAAGCAATTTTTTGAACGCGAGAACTTTTATCCCTGTTCTTTTTTCGGAATTGCATTTCCCTGCCTTTTCCAGAAAATGGTCACCCTGCCCATTGTATAATTCTGACATTGATGGCTGCAACCCGTTGCATAATGATATTCATTACGATAGTTTTCATTATGATACAGGTTCTTGACCAATCACAGACCTTACAAACCAACTATTGACACTTCATTAATCATTGAGAATCTTTACAGTAAATGTTTCGTTCGATTGTGCACATTAAAGTTATATTTAATTTTATATTCTGCTTCTCAGTTTTAATTTCTTTTATTGGTAATTTTTAATGTGAAATATTATTTAAAATAAATTGAAACATAATTTCACTTCGATCCTTTTTGACTAGCGCAGAGGTAGTTATTGTAGAGAACATTTGACTAAGGTTAAAATTGGTTAAGATCTGAACGCAAGTCATTTTGAGTTATATGTTGCTGCCGTGTGGTTCTCATTAAAAAAAAGTATAGTTTAAAATGTCTAGTGAATCAAAGGTGGTCTTGACACTTCCAGAAATAAGAGAAAAAGCAACAATGATGACGTCAGAATTATTGCAGCAACTTCCGTACTCCCTCGCAGGCGGCCCGGTAAAACAAAGCCACCTACGGTTTTTAGGGATCTGTTCGCTAGGTGACCTTGGCTGAATCCTGCCTGCTAATTGCCATTGAATAATTCAATGTAAAAGTTTATCTTATAAAAGTTACCATAAGTTGTAGAAAAAGTATCGTATGAATCTCGGTGTAATGGTTATTAATACACATGTGTGAAGTTTACGATACTTTTGTATTAATATCCGCTATCGTAATATCACACTCGTGTATTAAATTAAAAATACCCAAAGTAATAAAAAAATCTGTTTCTCTAGTTAACAGCAATTATTCCTTGACAATTCCCAACTTTTCTGGTCTGGCATCCTATTATTTCTGAAGTGTGATTTTCTGTTATTACATAACTTTCTTTACACTACAGGAAAGGAAAAAAGATGTTGGGATGTAAAAACGTATGTACCTGGCAAGTGATTACAGGATGCACTGAAATACTCTCAATTTTTTATAAATAAAATTTAATCTGTTCACAAATTATGAAATGACATAAGTAAAAATTCAATTCTGCACATTATTATTCTAATTTATTTCCCACAATTTAATCATACAAAGAATGTCAAGAGCACAAATCCAATATTAAAGTGCATTCAGTTACCATTAAAAGAGCAACTATAATTCTCCCTGCACACGTCGGAATACTCTTAACATTTCGGAAATTGATTAGGTCTTTACGTCTAGAACCATTTCTTTGAACGTTTATTCCGTAATTCCCAATTCATTTCCTCTTTAAACCCACAGAAATTTGCCTAACTTTTCTATATTTACAGGTTTGTAACGTCCATGACCAACAAAACACATTATCTTCAGAAAACGATCTTTATGACTCATGTGATCAAATAGTTTCTTCGAACAGAATATCTTAAATATGCCCCAGCGAGCGTCAAAGTTTCCTCCACGTAAGGCGGTCAGTGGAGGGGGGTCGAGGGAGGCCCCAAGCGAGGCTGCACGAAGCACACGTGATGGCCAAACGGTTGTTACTTAGGGTCTAAGGGGGTTCAATTTTGTTGTGCGTGCGCATGTGATTAATAAGGCCGCCCTGCTGGTGGAAGCGAGCCCCGCACAACTCGCAGCAGTACGGCCGCTCCCCCGTGTGAACGCGCGAGTGAGCAACGAGCGTCGTTTTCTGTCGGAAAGCCTTGCCGCAAACGTCACAGCGATGCGGGCGCTCTCCCGTGTGGATTCGCCGGTGTGCGATTAAGCTCTGTTTGAAACCGTATGCCTTACCGCAAATGTCACATTTATATGGCCGCACGCCCGTGTGCAGGGGCATGTGCTGAGTGAGTCTGTTTTTCTGTGAGAATGTCTTCCCACACACATCGCAGCGATATGGCCACTGGCCCGTATGCCTGAGCTTGTGAATTCTAAGATTCTGCGCCCTCCGAAAAGCAATCCCGCATATGTCGCAACGATTAGGCTTCTCTCCCGTGTGCAGGTTCTTGTGTTGAGTCAATTCCTGCTTCTGCAAGAACGTCTTCCCGCACACGTCGCAGCGATGCGGGTATTTTCCCGTGTGCAAGGGCAAGTGTAGATTTAGGTTTGATTTCTGGCGGAATGTCTTACCGCAGAAGTCGCATTCGTAAGGACGCTCTCCTGTGTGCGTGCGTAAGTGACACGTGAGTATACCCGAGGTACTGAAAGTGGCACCGCACACGTCGCACAGGTACGGGCGTTCTCCCGTGTGCGTGCGTTCGTGAATGATGAGATTGGCTTGAGCATTGCAGGAAACTCCGCAAACTTTGCAGGTGAGCTTTTTCTTTTGCTTGGGCTGGTGACCTGCGAGGTTAGTGGACGGCACAGGCGCCGTGGCGCTGAGGACTGGCCCCGCGCCCAGCTGCAGCACCGAGTGCGGCAGCAGCGTCGCGCTCTGCTGTGATCCTCCAATCATTTGCTGGGCTGCCTGGAGTCCCACAGGCGGGAGACTGCCTGCTCCTGAACACACAAGCAATATCTTTTAGCGCATTCTTACTTCACAATCTCACTACTCATCTAGGCCCCTCTGCGACTCGTAATACAGATAATCGGGCCTTAGAGCCTTCTTAGCGCTATTGGCTAGCCAGTCCCTTATTCTAAAATAAACCTAGTGATGCTACACCACATACATTCTCGCATTATTGAAAATAGTTGAATTACGTAATATTGAAATATAGAAAAATCTGTCTAAACTGCAACCTGCACAAGCCGGAAACCTGCCTTGACCGGAAAATTTCCCCGGCCCTTGAAGTTATACGGCATTTTCCCCACAGCATAAAAGGGAATATGTCGAACGCGAAAATGGAACGGTTTTTCAAGATTTACAGGAGGGGAAAACCTTTACAAAACGGGATTCCTGTGGATTTAATGCAATATGCAGAGAGACGCGAGATATTCTCAATCATGTGAATGCATGAGAAAGTCCACGTTAAATTCTCTATCCTTGTGACATGTGATCCAGCCGTTGCAGCCGCACAGGGAATGAGAGAAGCTTCAGCTTTCAGTGTAGAATTTGACCTTGAGGTCGCTTGTCTCTAAAGACTTAGCCGTAGGGGAATTCCCTCCCGACTCAGAGCTTGGGAAGGTATAGGGGGTGACTTCTCTTAGCATGTTTCCCTGCCCTGCGTTGAAAATTGAAACCACTCGGCCAGAGACGCATTGCTCGAAGCCATGCGAGGGTATCCGAAAGTCGTCTCTGGGCTGTCACGCATTGTGCGTCGAAAGTCTGCGAGCAGTCCGAATGCAGCCTCTATAGTGCGGTTTTTATAACTTTGCCCATCAAGGCCCCTCACAATTGAATATGTCACGGTATTTCGCGTCTTTCTGTTGTGCCGCTAGATATCGCATGATCGCGACCGTATCAAGCAGTGCTTGCGATTATGCGACATTTAGCAGCAGGATCGAGAACGAAGCAAAATGAAGTGATATATTCCATCGTGGCCATAGGAGCTTGAGGGGCTGAGTTGTAAAAATCGCACT
The DNA here is from genome assembly GCA_031308135.1 of Acheta domesticus. NCBI lineage: Eukaryota > Metazoa > Arthropoda > Insecta > Orthoptera > Gryllidae > Acheta > Acheta domesticus. Next base: position 97,932,857 of record JAHLJT010002630.1, on the reverse strand, counting down.
ATAGATGGTATGTATTTTTGAGTTTCACGACCAATTTAACAAGTGTTAAACCATAAAACCATAAAAATTTAACCTTGATGAAAAGTTCAAACTTATAGAAGCAAGTTAAACTCAGGAGCTGTCAATGAAGAATGTTTAATAATGATTCATTTGTGATTTCTTCCACACATACGTTATGTAAATATTATTATTTTAATAATCATAACAAAATTACGATCGGTAATTTTTACTTTACTTTAATTACTTTTTATTTACTTCAATTTACTAGTTCCAGAACGAAAATATCAATATCACAAGTGTCATATAATAGACAACCCTGCATAAAACGGAAACCTGCCTAAACCGGAATTTGTTTTTGTCCCGATCGATTCCAACTTAGATTGTACTGTATTGCAATTTCTACCACACTATAATCTCAGTTCTAACTTGAAAAAGTCTAATTCAACCCGTTCAAGCATGTGCTTTAAATACTGTGAAGTAATATTTCTCGAAAACTCAACAGTTTTTCGTCAAAACTTGCTCAAAATTCCGCATTTTCAGAAACGGCATTTTCTCATAAATTACTCCAAATTTTTTCTTCAAACTTTTCGAACGCACAGTGCTAATTGTACTCTTTAATATGACGTAAAGTTAATTTTGGGGTATTTGTTTTTTTTAATTACACAAAAGTAATTTTTTTAAGATCTCTCACACCGTTAATATGCACATTTCCAGCGATTTGTAAATACTATTGTATTTTAGGAAAGGGAAAAACTAAAAGAAGTCATAAAAATATACTTTGGGCAGTGATAGGCGGCAGCTGGGAAGAATCTGTGGCATGCCAGAATAGCTGGCCGAGACCAAAAGAAATAGAAAACTAATACGCGAAAGTGTGTGCCATTCTGTAGCACTAGTTTCGTTATCAGGACCCGGCAATACATTTTTCTTTCGAAAATCCGCCGCTTTTTCGCGCAGCATTACATAACTTTCCCTTTACTAGGTATATCACTCCGTATATACATATGAATATCGGAACAGTAAAAAGCGACTTGTGTCATACCAGTTGTCCATATGAAGTTTTATACCAAGTGACAATTTAGATTAAAATTCTATTTCTTTATCTATGATGTCAATAAACCTTTACACTAGTATGCCGCAGTTTGTATTTTGTTGTTTAATTCCTTCTACTTGCTTCGTTTTATTAGATATGTGATATCATTTTGTGGTTAATTCCCCTCCATCTCGTGACCTTGAAGTGCAGCTATACTGCGATTTTTCTAACACTGCCTCTGAAGGCCCGTCTTCACAACGGAATAGGTCACGGTATTTCGCGTCTTTCCCAGTCGCGCATGATCGCGACCATATCAAGCACTGCTTGCGATCTTGCCACTCCTAGCGGCAGGACCGAAAAAGACGCGAAATGCTCTGTGATATTCCATCGTGGATATAGGGGATCGAGAGGCAGAGTTAGCAGAATCGCACTATACGTCTAAATCGGAGTATAATAGTGATGAAAATACTTCCTCAGGACCTCATTCAAAAAGTTGGCCCATGAAATTCGCACATGTTTTAATTAAGTTGTTGCAGTTCTCGAAAGAGAACAGCCCGTCACAGCTAAGGAGCCCGAAGAGACCGTCAATGAGGTGTCCTCCAAGAAGAATAATCCCAAAAAGCTCAAGGGGAAAGTAAAGAAGACAGGAATGGTCGGGCTCCACCAAGAGTGGAGGAGTCGCATACTTCAGAGAGGACTCCACCTGAATCGTGACGCACCCGGGAGCCAATGAAAGACAATCGAGCCGAAGAGGAAGAAACCATCGCACTCCATCCCCAAGCATCGGGATGCCTCAGTAATGAGAGCCAACGAGAGCGCGACGTACGCGGAAATTTTGCGACGCATGAAACAAGCCCCGGAGCTTTAAGAACTGGGACGCAACGTAGTTAAAATAAGAAAGAGAGGCACCGAGGACTTGCTTTTTGAGATAGGACCTGCGGGTGGCTCGAAGGCAGCGCAATTCCAGACTGCAGTGGCAGAGCAACTTAATGGAATAGCGGAGGTAAAGACACTGTAAACTGAGGTACTCCTCGAGATAAAAGACATGGACGAAATCATGACAGACGAAGAAATTCTTAAGGCCTTGGAAAGTCACCTGGAGGCGGCAAAGGACAGGAAAGTAGTAGTCAAGTCCCTTCGTGCCGCCTACGGTGCCCCCCAAACAGCTGTGATTGCATTACCAGCAGATCTAGCCAGGAGAGCGGTTCAAATGAAAATAATTAAGATTGGTTGGGTTAGGTGTCGCATTCGAGAGAAGATAGTTGCTACAAGATGTTACAGATGCTGGGCTTTTGGGCACCTGGCGCGTAACTGCAAAGGGCCTGATAGGTCCAAAAACTGTCATCGATGCGGTGAGGGAGGGTATGTTGCTAGGACCTGCACTAAAACCCCCAACTGTTGTCTCTGTCAGGGAAGAGAATCACATGCAACTGGTAGCTACAAGTGCCTTATTACCAAGAGGCCATAAAGAAGGTGGACTGGAGCAGAAGAATGATAATGAAAGTTATCAAGCTTAATCTTAATCATTGTGAGGCGGCACAAGACCTTCTCAGCCAGACAGTGTACGAGATGAAAATAGACGTGGCGATCCTGTGCGAGCACAAATAGTCAACTAGCGTACCCGTGCGAGAACTCTCGCATGTTAAATCCCACCTTTTCCCTAACCATTTGTCTATCCTTTCCATAAAGAAAAGAACTACTAATGTACTTACAGAATATCAAACAAAATAATGCAATTGATGTTTGAAACAATTTCCTTGATAGTCAAATAATAGAAAAGGTTTTTACTCTTGAGAAAGCCAAGTAAAGTAGTGCGAAAATACCGGATCGGGCAAGAACATACCTACTCATTGCAATATTATTTAACTTTCCTTGATTTGTTATGAAGAACCGAGTGGGTTTTGGAGAGTCAGGGTGCCACCTTGCTGGGGTGAGAAAATTGAAAAATTATTTGTATACTAAAAAGTATTGTATTATTTTCTGCGTCCTTACGAACCTCAAGAAAAACAATTCCGAGCCAAAAAATAATCAAACTAATGTTTTCACCTTTGAGTTCTAAATACCATTTGTTAGCATTAGAAACAATTTAGTAGGCAGTAGTAAGTCCACTTTGGTACATGGGAATGTTGCTCAAATGATGTTTACATTTTTAATATCTTAACAAAGCGACTCCTTGAGTTTAGTATCAAACTGTGTTTTATTTACAATATGCGTTTGGACTGCGATCATTGGCAGTTGTCGAGTGACTTGCAATATTCTTTCTATAATTTTAAATTTAGTTGTTTTTTAATTGATTCACGTAGTATTGTAGGCTAGCGTGTTCTGATTTTTGTTATCCATCTATTTCAAGCTATTTTACTTTGGCTACTTTAAAAATTTGTTCTTTGTGTTGTGCCATAGCACAAGTTTTCCCCCACTACCTCTGCGTACCCGTGCGAGAACTCTCGCATGTTAGACCCCACACTTATCCCTATCCTTCTATTTTCATTCTAAGAGGGAAAGTTGTTAATGAAACGTGTTTTTTTTAATCTATAAAGGTAACTTGCAATGTACTAACACAATTACAAATAAAAATAAAAAACAATGCAATTGTGTAAAAGAAATTTTCAATAAACATTTATTCAATATCATGGAGAATTTGCTTGGAACAATTCCCAACACTTACTTAAAGACATTTGAAGTAATTATTCAGTATTCATTGTCAGTTAGGTTTTAGTTTTTCTTGATAGTCACGAAAATATTAGCTTTTTACTTTTGAGAAAGCTACGTGTCTGAACCCGTTGACTTGAAAATTTCATCGAATGATAACGAAAATATTGGTAAAGGTAAATAAAGTAAAACACAAACTCTTTCACTCTTCACTGAACACCCATATCCCTTCCACAATTAAGTATACAGCACTTATAAACCATGAAAAAAGTTAATTGAATAGTTTCACTACACGCATAAGAAACAATCTTCATAGGTATAGGTATCAAACAACTATAATAGTACTTCTAGTTGTTGCTGGAGAGCAAATCTTGAATGAATGATTATGCAAATAAACCTCGTCAGACTGCACAAACTACGGTGTTAACAGAAAGCGTAAATAAAGATTGTCGAATCTAAGCATTCTAAGCGTGTCGCCACAAAAATTGCTACCAGCAGGAAGGGCTGAAATATTGAGGTGGCCTTGATAGTATTGAAGCGTGAAACCGAAAAGTTAATTGAATGGATTGGAGAATGTCCCATCTTATAGATTAGGATGTGAAAAACGTTTCTTTGAGGCCTTTGGCCTCAAAATTTTACTTTTTAAGGCTCTAAAACGCTTTGTTTATGAGTTATTTGCCGATATATGTTGACATGTGATGCGGGTTGCATTTTACATGAATATTTGGATGCGTTTGTTTAAAGAAATCATCCATATTTTTAAAGTCAAAATGGAATTAGTCAAGTCTCCGTGAAATTCTCTTTCTTTAGAGCCCTCATTTATAAAGATTGGTTGCGTGTGAGAGCCGGAACCCAAAGGTATACTACTGAAATAATACAGGAGACGATGGGTTTCGGACGCGACTGACCGAGCTGCGGTGTGGATTTGCGGTAATAAGCCAGTCCGGGAGCTTAAGCAAGTCAATGACTCCTGATACCATCGTCTCTGGGATGCTGGTGTCTCCGAAGATAATTGGAGTGAGGTAGCCAACTATGCCGCCAAAGTTTTGAAGAAGCTACGACTGGAGGAACAACTACGAAGGAGTAGACGATAAAATCCGTGAGTATCTGTACATAACCCGTGACACAAGTTGACAGAGCTATAAGCCGATCAACCCTTCCCGTGATGCAATGCATGACGGCGGTTCCGTGGAAAGAGGATCACAGACATGGGAGGGATTTTTAGTGGATAGGCACAGACTAGCTGTGAATCCTACAGTGTCTTTCAAATATTTTCCCCTGCCCTAGTAAAAATGAAATAAAATAAAAAAATAATAAAAACAAACAAACCACAACCACCAATATAAACTAAACATACTCTTGCTAAGGAACAGTTACATTGTTTTGAATAATTCATAATAGATCACGAATAATTGAAACAGTACATATTTAGTACAGATAGTGTGTGTTTATTACGCAAAATGGTACAGATTTCATCTCATCAGAAAGAAACATGATGAGCATTTCAGTAAGATACTCTGTATTAAGAGCTTTTCTGCTGAAAAGTAGGTTTTTTTTTATCATGCAGCTTTACATAACATTCCTCTCTACTGTGTAAGCGAAAGCAAGAAAGATAGTATTTGACTTATCACCTTTATTTCTTCTACCCTTTAATTTTTTCATATTCAGAGAGAATCTTTAGTGAAATTGCTAGCTCTACAATCCTTGTTAGTTAACTTACCTGAGATCAGGAGCATTTGTCCTTGAACAGAGGCAGTCCCACCACCCATTGCACTTATGAAATTCCTTGGCAAAGATTCATCACTTTTAACCAGCAACTGATTGCTTGCTCCCGAAATTGTAGCATATAAACAGGGCTGGACTTGCAGATACAGGGCCCCTAGGTTCACAACACAATAATTGAACTATTAAATGGATAAAATATTTAAAATTTATGTAATAATATAAAATAATTTATTATGCAGGGTGAATTTTCTAAATTTAGGTTTCTAAAAACTATTTTTCCTCAAATACATAAATGTACTTCTGTATCACGTTCTCACATCTCAAATTAGAAATCTCTCTCTGGGTAATGATAAATAAAAATGATAATAATTACACAAAATATCATCATTTTCATTGTTGTTAACACTCGTGCCTCTGGCAATAAGGAATAGGAGAAATTAGTTATGCTCCAGAACAGCACAGCCTTTTTGTACTAGTTTCCTTATGTATTCAGTCTGGCTGGCAAACTTTTCAGTTTTGCCCTACCCTCTACTCAGCTGCCATTTATTGCCAACTAAAGACTTTTTCTTTTATATATTCTCAGAATATTTTGTATCCCTAATAGTAGAATTGAAATTTGACTTTAAAAATATGAGAAGGGTAAAATCTGGCCCTACAAGTATATTTTCCTTGAAATATTTGCAGCCATTTTTAGAAAATTTTGTTTGAGCGTATCTGAACAAGTGTATTTTGAAGCTCATTTTCATAGAAAAATTTTGAGTTTTTGAGAACATCATTTAAAAGCAATTGAAGCATGTCTATTCACAAATGCAAAAATGAATACAAATTGCTTTTAATGTAAATATTAACAAGATGAGATGTGTTTCAAAAAGAATTACATTTGTGTAATTTTTGGAAAATCAAATAAATACATCAAGCTTTGTTGATTTGCAACAATTTTACAACAACGTTCCATTGCCATGACTAGGGTGTCTAGTGAAATTCTTGTACAAAATAAAGTTTTTTCCCAGAAAATTCCCAGTTATAGACAAGTTATTTCTAATATCAGAAATTTATAAAAATAATTAAATGTTAAAATACCGTATTTGCTGGTGTATAAGACACACTTTTTTCTTTTCAGAAACTCGCCAAAAAATAGGATGCATCTTATACAATGGATGAGAATTTTTGTAACTGTTTTTATGTTTTGGACATAGCATTACAAAAACCAATTTTTTGTACTGTACACTGCAACTGCCATAATACTATTCAACTGTCTAAATTCCTAGAACATCGTAATTCAGTATCAAAGGATATGGTTTTATCTACTGAGAATGAGTTGACAATCGTTTACAGTAGCCATTTTTGTGGGAAGAAACCTGATTGGCTGGATGTTGGAAAAGAATTGTTAGGTCGGGATTTGGAGAACAGAAAAATTGAAATTTATATTTCTACAAAACTGATTATTACAAAAGCTAAAAATATTGCAGGAAGAAAGAACGCTGAAAATGTTGATCAGTCAACGTCATGGTGTAGAAGATTTATAAAAAGGCATGGTCTTTTGATGCGTACTAGAAACAGAATATCACAAAGACTCCTGGCAGAATATGAAGATGCAGAATGCAGCAGATTACAAACATGAAGTTTCACTTAGATGTTCCAGGAAATAGAACTGTCGATCAAAAAGTGTAAAAGTAAAATTGTAAACCAAAAGTGTTAATATTAAAACTACTGAACAGAAAGAACTTGCTACACTGTTGCTCTGGCCTGCTGTGCAGTTGAAACAAAACCACCTTCATTTTTGATTTTTAAGAGACAAACATTGCCCAAGGAAAAGCTGCCAACAAATCTGTGTGTTCATGTGCACCAAAAAGGCTGGATGGATAAAGATTTGAAGATAAGGCTTAATAAAGTGAGGGAAAAAATCAAGAAAACAAGAAAAAAACAGCTCTTCTTAATTTTGTGTACATTTGACTGATTTCAAACAAAAATTAACCAAATGAAAACTGAAATTAAAGTTATTCCAGCAAGACTCACTTGTCAATCGCAGCCACTTGACGTATCTATAAACACACCTTTCAAAACATATACAGAGGTCTGTGGATGGGTCAAAACTTCCCGGAACAATGTTGATTAAAAAATTATTGTGAATTCTTTCAAGAAGTGCAGGATCAGCAATTCCTTTGATGGAGCTGAAGACTGATTTATTGTTTGAAAACAGCTCAAATTCATCAAGTGACAGTAACTTTGAGCCAGGATTGATGTGTATCCTAATACTGTGTAAGCAAGACTATACTATTTCAGTTAAGGCCTACATGTAATATTGGTGTAGCTCAACTGTAATAGTAGCTACTGATATGTAGTACCAATTACATTGATCTTTTTCATGTAATCTTTAAATATATTCATCTTTTTAAATTCACTGATTTAGCTATAAAAAACATGTTTAGTTTTAAAAAAATCATTCCTTATGAAAATAAAATTCTCATTCCTTTCATAAAAATAAAAATCGAAGTATAAAATTTAATATTAAAGAATAAAATCCTTCTTGAAAACTGGTGTGTCTCATTACACCAGCAAATATGATAATAATATTGAACATTAATCAGGTATAGCAGCATTTTTTTATTAATAATTCAAATAAACTTTGAATTATTAATCAATTTTGAATAAACAGATTTATTTAAATCTTTGAAAACATTTAATTTGCATTAATGCTAATAGAATTATCTCAACACGTTTCAATACCTGACTGCATTTTAAAAATTATATATTTGATCTAAATAAAACAATATTCTATTAAGCACAGCATCTTAATGCAACCGAAGCAAACTAAAATTATTATAAATAATAAGATTTATAACTTAAGATTGGATTTTCATGCAGTAAAACTCTCTAAAACGTACAGTAAAAACAACAAAACTGTGCAAAAACATGCAATAAAAGGATCAAGACTTTGCAAAACAGTGTTATGGACACTAAAAACTCCAGTTAATCCATTTATTAACTTATTTATATTTTGAATATGATTATTTAAGGTGAATGAAATGTAATGTTTTTAGTGTTTTTATTATAATTGTATAAATATTATTTGCACACAAAATTAAATTAGCATAAAACACAAAAAAGTAAATACAAAAATTGAAAAATAGAAATATATCTTTAACAAATAAAAAAAAATTAAGTTACAGAAGAAATGTTCTTAATTGTTTCATTATAATTTAAAATTAAGTATATTTCCAAATTATTTTCTGAGAAATTATTATAACTCCTATCAACTAATATATTTAACAAAGGAAAAATTTCATTCTACATTTATACTTTTCTGTGTGCTGAGCCTCATTTTAACGTAAGTGTGCATGCTGCTAAAAGTGGTCAAAACTGAGTTCATTCTCTCTTGTACCTTGCAGGGCAACGTCTGTTTTGAGAAATCCAATGAATTTGAAATGCAGTGCAGCTTGCCTGCTAAACCTCGCGTCCAGACATAAGGTCAAGTGTGACTCGCGCATGCCTATCTCGTGTTGGTAAGTTCAGCGCACACTGACAAAATGGATATACGATCCAATTGGGAACATAGACCTCGAACATTGCGCTGGTTGAAGCAGCCTGCAAAAAAGGGCCGCAGCGCAGACCTATCCCTGCTGCAATAACTCAGAACTTTTAATCACACAATAGGCATCACAAAAGGTGCAGACGCAGCATTTCATAGGGCAACAAAATGAAGAATTGATACATATTAAACGACACATGGGTTTCACAGACTTTCTAATGCACTGCTGAGTTATGTGATAAAATGTTTTTCTTAAATGAAACCTATAAAAAGATTAAAACATGTTAATAATAAAAAATATTATATTTTATGCAATAAAACTATGAATTTTGCAAATTCGTCCAGTAAAATTTCAAAACTGTGCAATTTTCAGGCTGTATTAGCTAAAGCATGCAATATCATGCAGTAACCCCCCAAACGTGCAATTTTGTGCAAAATAAAACAAAGTACTAAAATAACATCAGTTTCATGATTCAAATTTCTGTCAAAGTTTCATCCAATTTCAAGTAAGCAAAGAAAACATGCAGAAAGACTAGGATCCGGTCCTTATTTATAAGCATAATCCAGATGAGTCTTATATTAAAATCTGTATTATAACATTATAAGTTAATCAAAACTATTAAATATATAGAAGTTAAAGCATAGTGCAAGGGTTGTTATTCATCTAAACTGTGATTCCAATAAAGTGAAATAATTTATATTAAAAGTGATCTGTCCAAAAACATATTGATATAATATTTTTTTATTTTTTAAGTTAATGGTAAATTATTTGAAAAATTAATCTGTATTTATGTTAAAGACATTTTTGAAAATTAAAACATAACAATTTCATCCATTCCTGGAGATATCCTGTTATTTCCAGGACTGAAAGAAATTCTCAGTTAATTCCCAGTCGCTAGACACCCTGATGTGAATAAATATGGTATAAACAAACCCAAATTCTGGAATAAAAATGCGGAAATCTATGGAAACATTTTTTTTACACTGAAGAAAACAAAAGACGACCCCCCCACTCCATTCTATGTAATAATCTTCATATGTTCCTCATAATTGCCACATGTGATTCACAGCCATGACAGATGAAAGAAAGCACCCGTGAATATGCATTTTGTGAGGTCATCTGGTCGACATGTTTAGCAAGAACAGTTTAGCTAGAAAGAGACCCACTGATACAAAGTTTGTATGTCCTGGAAGCTAACGATGCAGAGCACCTGATACTAATTTTTTTTTTCTGTTTTACTCCAATACAAACATAGTGGCACCCCAAGCTGATGAGAAAGAAGTAGATGGGGACATTATCATCCACTCGGGAGCTCCAATACCACAAATTTAAGTTTTAACGAAGCTCGTGATTGTCTAACAGCCCCCCCCCCACACACACACACACACAATCACACACTGACCATCTTCTGACCTTGAAATGCCACCAAGTTTAAATTGGACTATAATGCACGGGTGTATTGGTTGAGGAAACGAGTTCCTTTTGCACTTTGTGGTGCCAGATTTCTAGATGCCTGGGCTAATTGTCATATCATTAAATTTTTATTTTTCTATTATTTCAGTATCCATATAATTTAAAACCTGATTTAAAACAAATTTCATGTTCAACAGTTTTTCCATGGCTAAGAATGTATCATCATTACCTTGAGGTCTTCCTTGTCCTTGTGGAGGTTTCATCACTGATTTTGGTCTCAGTTCACGCATTGCACTATATCCCTTAAAGGAAGCAGGAAAACGTGTGTCCACAGTGTCTGTGTTGCTGTCTAAATGGTGAGCAATCTTCTGAGAATTTTTATTTTCAGAGTGGACCTTTTGGGTAGCATTACTGACTTTAACTTCACCACTGACTTGATTCTTCACAGATGGATCTTCAGGGACATTTTCAATTGTATTGCCAGGTAGGTTGTTCTTTTTCAGAAAAAGAAAAACAACACAAATAATAAAGTTTTCAAATATTAGTAAAAACTATAAAATCTACCACTGTTTTACATACACAAATCTGACTTAGTCCCTTGACCTCCAGGAACTTAGCAAGAGTCACAAATGCTCTGTAGTTGTCTTCTGGAATTTGCATGACCCCGAGGTACATAAAATCAATCACTGCCTTTAGATTTTGAAATGATTCATCTAAGAGGATAACAAGTGGATGATCTTCAGTTTCCTCACAAAACAGCTTCTATAAAGAACAATGCAGAAGAAGAATGGTGAGAAAGATGAGCTTTTCTTCTCTAAAACCATCACTTCAAAGGCCCAGAGTACAGATCTACAGCTCTGATTGGCTACTGATAGTTATGGTGAAACATCAGAACCATTTTGCCTCACAAAGGAAGCTGATCAACAACTTTGAAATATTTTGTGACATTTGAGAATAATAATAGTAATCAGCAGGAGAATTGGTTGTTATTAATGATTACTTTCTTGTGGATGTAGAATAATTAGTCAGATAGTTAAAAGGCTCTTTGATGTAATCAGTAATAAAGAAGCAAATTTTAACAACTCATTTAAGACTCATGTAGTGCTATCATAATCTGCTAGTTCATTAATGTAACGCATTGTTAATGTAATGATACAACATATCGATGGCTAAATTTGATCGTCACATTTCCAAAGAATTGCAACTTTTCATGAGAGAGAAAGAAAAAAATGGAAAATTCTATATTACAAATTTTACCTCACGATGAAGCCACAATGTGCCCCAAAATGTAAAAATGTTTAAAGAAGATTTGTAACTGCTAACAAGATTGTTTTACAAATAAATACTTTTACAATGTGTCTAAAAAATTTAGGTGTACTATTGTGAATAAAAAATAAAAAACAAAGCAAAGTCTCCATTAAAGCTAACAAAAATGAGATCAATTTCCATAATTTTGCATAAATTTCCAGTTCATTTCAGGAATATGTGTTGCTGCAATTCATTAGAAGACAATTATATTTTCTCAGTGCCTGTGTTAAAATGGCCAAATTTTGAAATAGTGTTGTTGAAAAGTTAACCATTGATGTTACTTAGATCATTTATTTCGCTTGTGGGTCGAAATAATCACACAACTCAAAAAATAAAGATTCTGAGTTAATGCACTCTACAGAATTGAGGATCAGTCTACCTTCCAGCAGCATATCTTATAGTAGGCTACAGTATTCCACCAACAAATGATAAAAGTGTGAATCCAAGAAAGATGCATTTCAATACAAGGTGAAAACCTCAAACTCAGCACCTGATTTTTGAACTGTGCCACTATTGCAGTCCACGAACGACTTGATCTTTCAATCTCTTCTTCTGCTCTAAAAGTCCTTAAGGGGTACATCAAGCCTGAGAAACCTGAATGACAATATATTTTTTAAAAAGCCAGTACAATTAAAAAAAAAAAGACACAACGGCAAAGAGATAAAAAATTTCTAAATATTTTCACTTACATGAAAGTAAGGACTGCATGCAGATAAAACTAGCCTGTGAGCTTTCAGGCTTTGACCCTCAGCAGATATAGTGCAATCAACAAAAGAATTGTTATCTAATAAACTTTTAAATTCTGCAGCAAGTTGACTAGTGTGGTCTTTCCAACTTACAGTCATAAATGATTCAGCCATGCTTGAATTGTACTAAAACAACGTGAAAACATTTTCTTAAACCACTTATAAAAATAAATTTCTCTTCAGGAGAGTGTAAATACAATATAAAGTAATATCAACTAGCCTGGTGTAGATATAACAATATAAATTTTCTGAATGGCAATAAAAAATAAATATACACAATTTACTAGCAGTAATAAAAGTGACACTAGATACCTTGGCCCAGAGAGTATATAACCTGCCTTGGCCAGTCTAGATTATCATCCCAAGTGCATAATAAACAATTATACTTAAAAATTATAACGTAATCTACACAAAATGATCAGGCTTCAAAGCAATGTTTTGTATACTTCGTCTGAAGAATTAAATGTGTAAAATGTAATAATCCACAAAACCCCGGTTTTATCGTGAGCAGGAAAAACGGCATCAAGCATTTACGATATAAATGTGTACATACAGGACGCTTAGAGCCATGGAGTACACTTTGTTTTAGTGTACATTATACACTGTATAACACGGTATAAATTGCATATATTGTTTTGTATATACTGTATGACACGTTGTTAAAGGGCGACCGGGCTGATCGGAAGTTTACGGTGCCCGTTCACTAAATAAGTCAATACAATGCACCGTGTCATTGAACGAAAGAATCAATAGAATGAATCGATAGCTTTGTATTATTTTGTATGAGAGAATCATTATTTGAATTAGGCCTCAACTTCATCGGTGTTTCAGAAATTGTCAGATAGCCCTAAATCTGAGGGCTTTTTTTCATTTCACTTCTTTTTTAAGGAGTTGGTCAGGCTCCTGGGCGAGCGGCGTGGGTGGCGCCGGTCTTCTGTTAAGAACCGAATCCTTTCTGGTGAACGAAATTTTTCGTCTGAAAGAACCGGGCACCGTCAACTTCTGATTTACCGGCGACCGATACACACGTATCAGCAAGTTATTGTATTCCAGGCTCGAGGACGTATCTTGACGTATACTTGGGTTTTTATTTCTTGGCGCGTGAATGCATTTCGGTGCACATCTTCACGATGGAATACCTCACGACATTTCGCATCTTTCTCGGCGTGCCCCTAGATTTATCGTATGATCGCCAGCACTGTCCGATATGATCGCGATCATGCGAGATCTAGCGGCACGCCGAAAAAAGACTCGAAATGCCGTGAGAGGCAATCACGCGCCAAGAAATAAAAATTCAAGAATATACGTATTATCTTATTACTTGCCGCGTGAGGGGGTATCTTCACGATAGAATATCCCACGAGATTTCGCGTCTTTCTCGGTCGTGCCACTAGATGTCGCATGATCTCGACTTATCAAGCTCTGCGACGTGACTAGCGGCATCTAGTGGCACGGCCGAGAAAGATGCGAAATGCCGTGAGATATTCCATCCTGAAGACTGACCCTAATGCGCCACCTTATAAAAACCGAAGTATATTCATAGATTAAGAGGCACAACTATATTCTTGCTAATGATGATTGAGCGTTTCACTGTCGTACGAAGGCAGCGCTTAGTTTGGCAAAGGTGGACAAAATCCCGCGAAATCCGATTTACAGTAATACCCAGTTGGTTGACACTAGATAGGCCAAGTCCGATCCTTATTTGAATTTTGAATGGTGACGCGGCGACGCCATATGTCCATGTCTGTTCGCCACTATCTCGCTCTGGCGATGAAGCTGTGAACTACTCACTCGCACAGATCGCTGGCTCGGGTCAAGGCACTAAAACAAGCTGGGGATATTCAAAAGAAAATAGCTAATGCTGAAGAAGTATTCTTGCTACAAAGGAAATTTATCCAACTAGCGTACCCGTGGGAGAACTCTCGCATGTTATATGCCTTATAGTTCCTCTTCCATTTTAAGAGGGGAAGTTGTCATCGAAATGTGTATATTTGTTTAAAAAATTAAAAAGGTAATTTCCAATGTACTTACAGGATTTAAAATAAAAACGAAATTTATATTTGAAACAAATTTTGAATAAAGGTTAATTCAGTATTATACACAGACATGTTCTGGGAACAATTTACAACACTTCCTTAAAAACATTTGAAGTAATTATACAATCTTTCTTCACAATTAGCTTTCCGCTTTCATCGATTGTCACCAGGGTCAGATTACCAGTCTGCGGGGCACTAAGCAGTAAATATTTTGGGGCCCCATAGATCAATTTTTTATTCAAATATATACATTAAACTCCAATTTTTAATTTAATATATATTCTAATAAGATTTTTATAGTTTTGTTTATAAATTTATGACAAACTGCAATATAACTTATCTAAAAAATGAATACAATATTCATGCATTTAATTTATCAGTCAATAAATATATATTCATTAATACTTTTGGTTTACACTTGACTATTCATATATATAGTAGAAATATCAAATATAACTCATTTAAAACATCTTTCTAAGCTTTTGCCGAGCAAGTTCTTGTATTAAATCAACAAAATTCAAGCGACGCATAACATTAGATTCAATTGATAGTAAAGCCAATGAACTCAATCTATCTTATCGCATTGTCGTTCTCGGAGGATTTTTCATCCTATTTAATTGTGAAAAGGACCGCGTTCCAAAACAGCCTGCTATCAATGTTAAAAAAATTCTAAGGCGGATTTCTAAGTTCATAAAAACTGTCTGGAGTTTATCATTTATGATTTTATAGGAATCAGTATAATGAACATGAATACGTTTCTCTTCGTTCATTTTCAAAAGTATGTAATGATGAAATTGTTTCAATTCTCCGGCAAGATTCTCAGTATACGATGCGATAAGGGTTTAAACGTTAGATGGTAACTCTTCCTTTGGCAAGTCCATGCTTAACAAGAAAGAAAACTTGTCTGACAGATTTTTATAAACCTGGCCTCTATTTTTCATCTGAGCTTGCGGAATGTCAATGATCACTTAAAAAGTTGAAACCCGAAATATGTCTCTTGCACTTATACTGCGATGTTTTTTTAACTTTGCTCCTCAAATTCCATCTTCGCGATGAAATATGTCAAGATATTTCGCATCTTTCTAGTCGTTACGCTAGATTTCGCATGATCGCGATCGTATCAAGCAGTCCTTGCGATCATGCGACTTCTACCGGCAAGACCGAGAAAGACGCGAAATGTCTTGACATATTCCGTCGCGAAAATGGGATTTGAGTGGCCTTGAGGGGCAAAGTTAGAGAAATCGCAATATAAAACTACGTCTTCCGCTTGATCATTAACTTGTTTTCTCCTAGTATGTTTTCGAGAAGAGTTTTCTTTATAATCAACACCAGGCAGAACTAATTTCGACGCGTTTTCGAATTTGTCAAAATCTACGCGGAGATCTTGCAAGGAATTTGTCAACGATTCATAGAGATCACTGCAAATTTTCAAATTAATTTCTGCACTTTGAAGAACTTTTTGATGAAAGTAAGAGAGGTGTTTGATGAAAGTAATGTAAAATGTCATTCCACATTGTTAGCATAAAAACGAACACAAATTCTTTCATTTTTGTAGTGATATTTGTTGCCTCTCGCTTAGTATCTTCTTTATGATCATTATTGTTGGAGATAAAATCTAACGCGTTAGGAATTTGAGAATATGAATCAAGTATTGTTTCCGTAGCAACAGCGCTTGCTTCACTACGTGTATCCGAAAGTGTCTTTAAAAGATTTTCATTGCCAACATGTATTTTAAGCACATTCCCTCTGTGCGTTGATGTGTAGTGTTTGCACTGTCGTGGGGGAAGGGGTCTGGCACCATGTGCAGGGGAGTGGAAGGACAGTAAGGGCAGAAGGTGCCCTCTGGGACATTCCCTATTCTCTTGAAGGCCGAAGGCGGCAAGGGCGGGAAGCTGCTAGCAGGACCCCGGAGGGTCGGTCTGGACTAGCAGGGTGGAGGAGTGTCGGCAGGGCCAGTTAGGGCCGATCTGAACCGACGGAGGGGTTCACCAGGTCGACAGGCCAGTTTGGGCCTATCTGAACCGACTAGGGGTGAAGGGAAGTCGGCAGGGCCAGTTTGGGCCCATCTGAACCGACGGAGGAGTGGAAGGTCCGTGCACACGGGCGACGAGCTCACGAGTAGCATTCGTCCCCCCGCTCAGCGGAGGTCAAGCTGTTATATTGTGATAAAATAATGAAAGATTTATTTTATCTAATTTAATTTACTAGCTCAGTTCTTTGGGATCTATATGTTGACACACCTGTACGCTTACCTGCAGGCTGGTGTCACTGGATTGCCCTCTATACGGAGAAGCCTGGAAGTCTGAAATTGTTTATGACCCGAAGGAATTACACACAACGTGGCACCACAATAATTTTGTTTATTAAGAATGGAATTTGAGATTAAAAATATAAAAATTCTCTTGCTTAATTTCATGCATTAAGTTCACTGTACCAAATTGTCTGGCGTTGTGAAACGATGGCCCCGCAGTTCGTAGCCCCTTGACTTCCGCGCCGAAAATCCGTCTTCGCGCCGGTCGTCGCCGAAATCGTCTGCTTCTTTCTTGCTGCTCACTTCTTGCACTATTGTTCCACAATTTGTCCTCCCTATTCGCGTCGATGTCCAACTTAAATAATTCAGCTTACATACGCGCCGCTACCACCAGGATGCCAGTCAACCACCAACTCTCCCTTCCTAGTCCAGCGCCCCCTTCTCACCCGCCAACAACCTTCGTTACCTAGTAACCGCGACCGTCCAGATTGAAGCGCGGCATTTGTTTTGTAATATTTTTGTATATTACAGCTCCGTCCGTCCAGATTAACGCGCGGCGTTTGTTCTGTGATATTTTGTATATTACAATATAGGGCTTCACTGCTGAACGCTCTTTCCGTGGCGGAGCTACGTCATTATGCTTACGCGGGCGCCAGCCGTCTGCGGCCACGCGACAGCACTATACTGCGATTTTTGTAGGAAGAGCTCTCAAGATAACTCAAATCCCATCTTCGCGATGGAATATGTCACGGCATTTCGTATCATTCACAGTCGTTCCGCTAGATTTCGCACGATCGCGACCGTATGAAGCAGTGCTTGCGATCATGCGACTTCTACCGGCAAGACCGAGAAAAGACGCGAAATGCCGTGACATATTCCATCGCGAAGATGGGATTTGAGTTATCTTGAGAGCTCTTCCTACAAAAATCGCAGTATAATGAAAAAAAAATCGACCTGACCTACACTGACCATTTCTTGGTAATTTCAAAAATGAAAATACTAGCAAAATGGAAGAGAAGAAACCACCCAAAAAATCAGGCTGTTTATAAAACTAACCTTCTACAAGATGAAAGCATAAATATCTATATCAAACTAGACTGCAAAAATACCTATCAGAAACCTCAACTAATGAAGACATCAATGAATAATGGAGAAATATTCAGCACGGCAACCCATAAAGCTGCTAAAGAAGCAGTAGGAATGAAAAATAAATGTAGAAGAAGAAATGGATTGAAGATATGGAATGATGAAATAGTAAATGCAGTGACAAAAACAAGAAGCATATTTAAAAATGCTACAGAATAGAACAGAAATTAATGTTAACGATTACAAACTGCAAAGGAATAAGCTTAAAACACTAAGTAAAACACTTAAAGAAGAATCTTGGGAGAGATTAATAAGTAATATAGAAGATGACATTCACGGACGGCAATGAAATGGCTTACAAATTAATGAAATTCTTAAACGAGGAGGAAAGAGGAACTGCCAATATAAATATTATCCAAGAACACAAATGGAAAGAACATTATACAACACTGTGATACAATCAAGATGTAAATGTTGTCAACACAGCAGTAAATGTCATGGCACAGGAAAATGCTACAGGAGTAGATTTAATCAATGTAGATGAACTACAGAGGGCACTGCAATCATTTAAGAATAGAAAAGCTCCAAAACTAGATAACATAAATCTACAACTAATAAAAATATGGTGGCTTATTCTTGAAATTTAGGTACTACTTCACCTCATAAACTTGTGCTGTCAGAAAAAAGATATACCAGACGGTTGGAGAAAATGAAAAATAATATCCCTCTTCGAAAAATGAGCAAGAAACAATTGTAATAATTAAAGGAGATAAGTCTTTTAAACGTAGGATACAAAATATATACTAAAATTCTTAACAACAGATTAAAAACTTTAGCAGATGCCTTTCTATCAGAAGGATCAGTGTGGATTCCAGGAAAGGCAGATCATGCACAGATAATGTATTTATTTTAAAACAAATTGTAGAGAAAAGAAAATAATTTAATTGCAGGACATGTATAGCTTTTGTTGACTACGAAAAAGCATTTGACAGAATAAACAGGAACCAACTATGGCCAATATTAGAAAATGAAGGATACTCCAACCATTTAATAGAAATACTTAAAAGTCTGTATAGGAACACAACAATTACCACAGACCTAGGGCACAAGCTCTCTGAAGAGATTATAGTGAACCAAGGAGTACGCCAAGGCTGCAGTTTATCGCCAACCCTGATTTATATATATATATATATATATATATATATATATATATATATATATATATATATATATATATATATATATATATATATATATATATATATATATATTGTGATATACCAGAACGGGACATGGTTTATTCATAATATTAGTTGTATACGGGGCGACTAAATGGACTTGTAAAATGGCGATATCCGGCCCTAGTAACGCCAGCGCAGAGGGTTGCTATGGTGCAGGGCAGGTAAATAAACTAGCTGCAAGCCTCGTAGGTGCCGGAACGCTGGCTAGATCGATATAATAAAGAATATGTGATTGGTCGAAAAACGTATGACAGACGAAGGCGCGGCTACATGGGGTTGTAAGAAATGAGCGGGTTGGCGGGGGGCAATTAGACTTTCTGGTGTTTACCGCCGTGTTTTGGAAAAATAGAACGTGAGACGCTACCGACCCATCAAGGGTTGCAAAATACAGAAAAACATTCATTCGGACTTGGAGCTTCGTTGAGTGCAGATCGTTACAGTCTGACTCAGAGTGGTGGAGTGTAGGTCATGAACTCGGCTTTTGAGTTTCGTGGAGTGCAAATAGTGTGCGGACCTTGTAGTTGAAAGTGAGACTTATACATTTTCGTGCGAAAAGTAACAGTCGTCATCGGACTTAGAAATTATTTGCCGGAGTACATCCGCGGACTTGGGCAGTTTTGGGTGTTCACCGGACGATAGTTCGAACATTAGTATTTTATTAAACTCGTGTGAAAGATTATAAACCTAAAGCGTCGGAAAGAACTTAGCTAGATTTTATGCAGTGTGGACTGGATACTTCAGCAACCGCGCAAGATCAGAAGACAGAAGAGCGACTCGGATTCATCGGCCAAGTGAGAAGCGTCTTCGGAACGAGCGGGTCGGCAAGACGGTAACATATACTGCAGTATATTAAAATAATATCTTTTAAAAGGGGTCATGGCCATTAAGTAATCTGTTAAAATTAACATTGAATAAATTGTTAAATTTTGTTCTTTGGAAAAAGAAAAGAGTCTGTTCATTTGTCAATCATAAGCTTCTAATTAGTTGGAAGCAGAGAATTTCCATATTTCAGATTCCACGCCAGGCTGTACAGTCAGCAGATCAGGTAATCGGCTATCTTAGCGATAGCGAATACATGTAATCCGAATCCATCGGCCCAAGCTAGCTGGATGCCCATATAATTTTGACAGAATTAAATAGGGAAAAGTTAGTATTAGTTTATGTCACCTGTTCCTGGCGCCCACATCTTTCTATAAATTCGGAACAGGTCAAACTCACGACAACGTATTACGAAGTGAAGGATGAAGGTATATTTCTATATATATATATATATATATATATATATATATATATATATATATATATATATATATATATAACATGATATAGATAACATGATTAAAAACTGGAAAACAAAAATAAAACCTAGAATAAGATTTGGCCGCGATAAATACATTAATACTCTGCTGTTTGCTGACGACTAAATAATCTTACAAGAAAACGAAGATGACCTTCAGAAAACATTGCACCTCTTAATTGAAATAAGTAAAGAATATAATTTTAAAATATCGTCAAAGAAAACTAAAGTTATGGCCTGGCATGGAAAATATCCTCTCAGAATTAAAATAGCTCTTGAAGGAAACCCTGTGGAACAAGTTTCAAACTTTTTATGCCTTGGTTGTGAAATATCTTTTAGCGATGACGACGATGTGAAACGAAAGCTTCATAGATATCAATTTATGTGCGTAACAATAAGACGAACACTAAGGAATAGGGTAAAAGAAGAAACTATAATGAAATTTTACAAAACAATGGTGGTACCAGTAATCATGTTTGGGAGTGAGACATGGGTAACAAAGAATAGCTACGTAAACGCAATACAAAGTTCCGAAATGAGGTTCTTAAGAGCTGTTAATCAAACCACTTTACTAGATAAAATCAGGAACCAAGACATCAGAAATCAACTTAAGATATTTCACTTAATGAAAAAATAATAGAAAGTAAAATAAAGTGGAAAGAGCTGAGGATGGAAGACAACCGCCATCCAAAGCAGGCTTTGCTCTACATCAGGGGAAGAAGAGATCCAGAAGGTCAAGAAAGTGATGGTGTGAACATTGAGGTCGGAACAGGCAATTTGCCTAATCCATGAAGAGGAAGTAAGAAAAAAATCGACGCATCGAAAAATTGATATTTTTGAACTCATAAATATTAATATTATTATAGGTGTATATAAGCAACCTTATATATACGAAGAATTATTCTCAAATTTAATTAGATAATATTGCTATTTTTTAATGTTAATAAACACAATAAATCTCGTCTTTTGAAGGGGCCCCATGGAGGTTTGGAAAAAAATGTTTTCAAAATTCTAATTCATCAGTTCTGACCAGCGTTCTGGGTAGCGGTCAAAGAGTTATAAAAAAAGTTCAAATACAGTTTTCTCGTCCGACGTCAAACACGGGCATTATTCAGAATTTTCGTTTTAATTTTTTGGAAATTGAATCTATTTTCAAAAAAATGAACTCTAAAATATTGAATAATTTCAGTGTTTGACGTTCGACAAGAAAAGTGTATTTGAACTTTCTTTACTGCGACCCGAATTTTACTGATGTGTGTACTGGCGTCGCGTCAAGACAGCTTACACCCGTTTTCGCCCCGAAGATACACGGCTATTAATTCCAAATTGTGACAATTAATTAGCAATAAATCATTTGACATGTGCTAGCTTCCTTTAAAGGTCTGAAAGACTATAGGCTATGATTTATAACCATAAATCTTAATATATAAACAAAATAATTACTTTTCCGGACATTTTTGCCTGGCTTTACATCAGATTCAACAGTGGATCAATGTCAATAGTTTAGCTGCGTGCCGCCAGAGGATGACGTCTAAGATCATCTACTGATTTCATCAATGTCCAGAATTATTACGAATTCATTGGAATTTGAATAACGCTATGTAAAGTCCGTGAGTGAACGTTAGTGATTTGTTAGTTCTGAACGTTGGTGGAACATTTGAACGAAAGCCGTTCTGAAAGTAGTAATGTTGGCACAATGGCATAAACAATTATTCAAATTTGGCGCAGAGGCGGGAGATTGGTTTTTAATAACAATCTTTGGCCTTTATTACCAGCTCAGAATTTGCATTTTAAACGTACCGCGTCAGACTTATAAAAAATTCCCTCCACAACCGCGTGCTAGCTGCGAAAAGAGAGGGTATATAAACTTCGTCTTCACCTTTCGACGTCCTTGCATTGGAACTGGCGGGCCCACTAGTTCATCTCCCTTCGCCAGGGGGCAGCTCCTACCGGGTTCCGCCGCCAGGCACTCTTGTACATAGATTCTTTAGACACACTAGATCTCCGTTTTTAACCTATGACAGCATTGTCGCCAAATTTAAACGCCGAAACAGGCACTTCACAGTAGTTGCTCCGCCCAGGGAAAGGGCTTCAGTGAGCGTGCACTCACGTTCCATGAGAACAGGTTAAGCTCTCAAAGTTGGTACTAGTGCCGCCCCTCCACTGCTTTTTTTCCAAGGAATAACCGCTTTTAAGCGGGAAGGGCCGTTATACGTCCATTCCTGATGTTCATTCGGTGAACCTGACGGAGTCTTATGACAACATCGAGTTTCCTCTCAAGGAAGTGGGGTACCGAAACCAAAACTGGTTGGTTGGTAAATTCGAAAACTCATTAACACATGCCTTGATTATTTTTCCGAAAATTTGGGAGCAGTGAGAAAAAAGGGAAAACATCCATCAAGATATAAAAGAACTGGAAAGGAGGAAATAAGGGGAAATAGAATGTTACTATGATGGCTGACTCCTTTCCAGCTTGTGACCTTGAAGTGTCATTGTGTTTAAAACGGAGTATACAGCTAGATGTTGTAAAGGTATCTTCCGGAAGCCAAATGCAAGATGAAAAGCTCAAAAAGATTTTTTTTAATTTAAAAAAGATAATTTCACAGGAAATCTGAGTGTATTAATTGTGTCGTCTGTACAAATGAATTAATATTTATGTCAATAAAATATTTGCATTTACAGATTTTAAACGATGGCCACACGTGTGTTCGAAAACCTGACGTCCCAGGACAAAGCGGTTGCCACTCCTGGACTCAGCGCACAGCACAAAACGTAAGAATTAGCCAACTAAACCGCAACAGCAGGTCAAAAAGACCTTTCTACATACCTGTGTAATAGTGGTTGTTAATACCCTTAGTTGTTACTGAAGCAACCAAAACCAAATATATTTAAAATATTCCAGGGAAATGTCATTTCCCTGACTTTTCCAGTTAATAGCAATAATTCCTTGACAACCCCCGATTTTTCTAGCTTGGCATCACCCTATTATTTCAGCAAAAATCACAAGTTGCATTTTTTTGCATTGCATTACTTTCTCTACGCTACAGAAAAGGGTAAAAGGAACTCGTGTACTAACAAAAATGGTGTATCAGATAAGGGATCGCAGGATGCACTGAAATGCTCGTAATTTTTTCATATATAAAATTTAATCTGTCAACAATTATATACAATGACATAAACCATCAATTCAACAAATTCTGCACATTACTATTTTAATTTCTTTATTTTCCAACATTCGGTCATATAAACAACACAAATCCTACATTAAAGTGCATTCAGTTCACTAAATTAAAAAGTAACTGTACATTCCAAAATATTAACATTTTGGAAACTGATTGTTTGAACGTTTAATCCGTAACTCTCTTCATATCCCTTTAAAACCAGAGATTTGGCTTTCCCCATATTTACAGCTTTATAACGCCAATCCTTTTCAAGACATCGTCGTATTTTTCTTGAGTAAATTGTAACAATGAATCAAGCCTACGTCAGTATCGAAACAATCTTCAATACGAATCAGCGAGCGTCAAAGTTTCTTCCGCATAATTCTGTGTATGTGGGGAGAGATGCCCCACAAGAGGGTGCTGCAAGGAGCACACGTAGCAGTCAAATGATCGTTCCTGAGGGTCTACGGGGGTTGAGTTTTCTTGTGGTGGGTGCGCATGTGACTCGTAACGTCGTTCCGTTGGTGGAAACGTGCCCCGCACAATTCGCAGCTATAAGGTCGCTCCCCCGTATGAATACGCGTATGAACAACGAGCGACCATTTCGTTCGTAATTCCTTGCCGCAAACTTCACATTTATAGGGCCGCTCGCCGGTATGCACGGGCATGTGTTGAGTGAGCCTGCTTTTCTTTGGGAACGTCATGCCACACTCGTCGCAGCGAAACGGCCATTTGCCCGTGTGCCTGATCTTGTGTACTCTAAGATTATGCGCCAACCGAAAACCTAATCCCGCATATGTCGCAACGATTAGGTTTCTCTCCCGTGTGCAGGTTCTTGTGTTCAGTGAACTCCTGCTTCTGCACGAACATCTTCCCGCACACGTCGCAGCGATGCGGGTATTTTCCCGTGTGCAAGGGCAAGTGTAGATTTAGGTTTGATTTCTGGCGGAATGTCTTACCGCAGAAGTCGCATTCGTAAGGACGCTCTCCTGTGTGCGTGCGTAGGTGACACGTGAGTATGCCTGAGGTACTGAAAGTGGCACCGCACACGTCGCACAGGTACGGGCGTTCTCCCGTGTGCGTGCGTTCGTGAACGATGAGTTGGCATTGAGCTTTGAAGGCAACTCCGCAAACTTTGCAGATATGGTTTTGCTTTTGCTTCTTGAGCTTGCGACCGGCGGGGCTACTGGACGGCGTAGGCGCCGTGGCGCTGAGGACTGGCCCCGCGCCCAGCTGCAGCACCGAGTGCGGCAGCAGCGTCGCGCTCTGCTGTGATCCACCAATCAGCTGCTGGGCTGCCTGGAGTCCCACAGGGGGGAGACTGCCTGCTCCTGAACACACAAGCAATGCCACTTAGCATATTCTTACTTCACAATCCCAGTGCACAATTGAGCCCTCACTCCGACCTTAACAGCCCCTCTGGTGCTGATGGCTAGCCAGTCTTTTATTCTGAAGTAAAACTACTCGTGCCACAACACATGCATTCTAGCATTATTTAGAATAGTTACGTAATATTGAAATACTGTACTTTCTGCCTTACAAAAAAATCAGTTTTAACTTGAAAAAGTAGAATTCAACCAATTCAAACGAAGCACAAGGAAGGCATACTTGCGTTTATTTCGATACCCAGGAATAGTAATAATTTCTAAGTTTTACAAATGAAACAAACACGAATAAATTTAACACAATACAAAAAAGCAAGAATACTTTCACACAAGCCTGGTTTGATTACATTCAACTGAGCTTTCAATTTTTGAACACCATAATCCACCATGAAAACTTCTTAGAGTAAACAAGTGTTTTTAGTTCTAAGTTAAATTTATTACCTACATTATATTTAGTCATATTAGAGTCCAAGTATATGTAGTACAGCGCTTATGGAGGTCAGCGTTGCCACTTCTCTGAAAGCGCTTACGCGCAACATTCACAATGCTGGATGACATGGAATGTCGCAGCTGCCCATGAACGCTCACCCTTCTCTATCAATGCCTCGCGTAGACAGAAGAAATGGAAATCTCCGCGCAGCTTGTAAGTAAGTAAGCGAGAGATAAGAGCTGTCACACGCCTCCGGAGGTCAGGCAAGAAACATCTCATTCTTACTACTTGGTTGATAATTGTATCGCATGGGTTGAAAAAAATCTCCGGGGAAATTGTTTCCCATTCATTACTTAAAGATTAAATATATGACTTAATATAATAAATTAAGGAGTTGTTTTATAAAAAAAGATATATTGAAGGATAAATTGTAAAAAAAAAATTAAAATAACTGAAATATCAGTAGCAAACCAAGTCCAACTCCTGGTGAAACAGATTGTTTATCCTTCAAACACTAATGGGACTTGAAATTGCTGTTTTGCACGAAAGACATAGATATCGAGATCAATGTTACTAATTTTTTGTCTCAAGTCATTTTACACGTCCAGTTTATTCACATGTTTATTTTTATGTAAAATAAAGGGAAAGCGCCAAATCATAAAGGTGAGATGACATGGATGATATCAGATCCTAATTCATATCAGACACTTCCTAATACTCGTTTTTGAACATTCAGCTACAAATACGCCACATCTTTGCATTTTAAAGCACATTGTAAGCAGTAGCGGCTCGTGAGTTCAGTTACTGGTGAAGCAATGTCGGCAAAGTTCACCCCCCCCCACTTCTTAGAAAATGTAACCTTCTGTATGTGGACGAAATTCAAATAAATAAATGATGGGAAAATATACAAGACAAGAAAGAATAATATAGGAAATAAGTTCCGGTAACGGTTAAAACCTACCATTAGTGAAATTAGACATGGAACTATTTCTTGAATGTAAGATCAATTCTTCTAATCTTTAAGGCGGCAAACTTATCAATGATGTCATCTATAAATGGTTGGGTATCCAATAATTCATTTAACAGTTCTTTTTCAATTAAAATTTTCGACAAATTTGTAAGTCGGTCTTCTGTAATGGTATAGCGCAGATACGTTTTTATTATTTTCAAACACGAAAAACTACGTTCTACAGAAGCACTGGTTGAGGGAATAGTATTAATGACAATATCGATATGCCTCTTTACAAACATCACTATCCCCGCCGATAGTTTAAAAAAAAAAGATTAACATCCAAATCTGGCACAGGCTTGTCATTTCTCACAATGTCTCACAACAGCAATACATTCTCATCAAGAAAAGGCTGTTAATACAATTTTAGAAACCCAAAGGAACTCCCGGAATGGCTCACACGGGGCATCACGCATTTTCTACCCAAAGCGGATGATAGCTCTTTGGCGAAGAACTGCAGGCCAATCACTTGTCTGACAGTACTGTACAAAGATATAACTGCAGCCATAGCTGACAAAATGTACAGACATCTAGAGAAGAATTCTCTGATGCCAGCTAAACAAAAAGGATTTCGTAAAGGTTCTTAGGGCTGTAAGGAAATCTTGCTACTCAATAAAGTCATCTTGAATGATGTAAAGAAACGAAAACGTAATTTGAGCATGGCTTGGTCTGACTACCAAAAGGCCTTTAATAGTGTACCACACGATTGGATTTTGAAGACCCTGGAGATCTATCGATTTCATCCTAGACTCACTGAATTTTGCAAGGCTAGTATGAAGTCATGGAGTACCAGGTTACTAATCCACAGCGGAAAGGGAGCAGTAGAAACCAGAAGTATTCAGATCAACCGAGGTATTTTTCAAGGAGATTCGCTATCCCCATATGTTGTTTTGCATTAGTTGGATCCCACTATCGAGACAGTTGTCGCACACTGACTTTGGTTACAAGCTCCATGGTGATGAAAGGCCAGTATCACATTTGTTTTACATGGATCTTCACGTGTTTGCTAAGAATGAAGCGATTCTCTCCCAAATGCTGTCTGTCCTGAATGACTTTAGCAATGGCATCTGCATGAAGTTTGGTCTTGACAAGTGTGCAAAAATCAATTTAAAAAGAGACAAAATGACTACGTCAGAGAGCATTGAAATTGATACGCACACTGTGATTCAAGACTTAGAACCAGGTAAAACAAACAAATATTTGGGCATTGAAGAATGTGAGACCATCTCGAACGACACAATGAAAGAGAGAATTTGCAGGGAGTATTAGAGAACAGTGAGACTGGCCCTGCAGTCCGCTCTGAATTCTAGGAATAAAATATCAGCAATAGGTAGCTTGACGGTGCCTGTACCGGAATACAGTTTGGGACTAGTGGATTGGACTGAACAAGAAATTCGCATTATGGATCGAAAAAACAGAAAACTGCTAACAATGCATCATGTCGCTCACCCTCCAGCTGATGTACGTAGGTCGTTCCGAAAGTAAAGCCTCTTATTTATTTGTATGACAACGACAGTAAATAAAATAACAAACTTAATACGTTTTAGAACAGGGTTTTTTGAACATGACACTATTTTTCAATATGTTCCTGTGTGAGTGATCGCAGGACACACCTTGCACACGATTTTCGGTAACTCAATTTACTCAGCGTTACCTCTAATGCATTGCAGACAATGTTGAGCGCCGTACGCAGTTACCCAGCACCGTATACCCCCCACCATGAACCTATTCACGCGGAAGAGCTGATAGAGGCGCTCCATCATTCCGTGGTGTGGAACCTGTGCGTGGACGACAGCAACGTGGTTTGTCATTCACGTCACTGTCACCACCACTGAAACGCTCTAATGCATTGCAGACAATGTTGAGCGCCGTACGCAGTTACCCAGCACCATACCCCCATGAACCTATTCACGCGACAGAGCTGATGGAGGCGCTCCATCATTCCGTGGTGTGGAACCTGTGCGTGGACGACAGCAACGTGGTTTGTCATTCACGTCACTGTCACCACCACTGAAACGCTCTATTGCATTGCAGACAATGTTGAGCGCCGTACGCAGTTTACCCAGCACCATACCCCCATGAACCTATTCACGCGACAGAGCTGATGGAGGCGCTCCATCATTCCGTGGTGTGGAACCTGTGCGTGGACGACAGCAACGTGGGTTGTCATTCACGT
Organism: Acheta domesticus; assembly: GCA_031308135.1. NCBI lineage: Eukaryota > Metazoa > Arthropoda > Insecta > Orthoptera > Gryllidae > Acheta > Acheta domesticus. Next base: position 97,904,384 of record JAHLJT010002630.1, on the reverse strand, counting down.
CACTGTCACCACCACTGAAACGCTCTAATGCATTGCAGACAATGTTGAGCGCCGTACGCAGTTACCCAGCACCATACCCCCATGAACCTATTCACGCGACAGAGCTGATGGAGGTGCTCCATCATTCCGTGGTGTGGAACCTGTGCGTGGACGACAGCAACGTGGTTTGTCATTCACGTCACTGTCACCACCACTGAAACGCTCTAATGCATTGCAGACAATGTTGAGCGCCGTACGCAGTTACCCAGCACCATACCCCCATGAACCTATTCACGCGACAGAGCTGATGGAGGTGCTCCATCATTCCGTGGTGTGGAACCTGTGCGTGGACGACAGCAACGTGGTTTGTCATTCACGTCACTGTCACCACCACTGAAACGCTCTAATGCATTGCAGACAATGTTGAGCGCCGTACGCAGTTACCCAGCACCGTATACCCCCCATGAACCTATTCACGCGGAAGAGCTGATAGAGGCGCTCCATCATTCCGTGGTGTGGAACCTGTGCGTGGACGACAGCAACGTGGTTTGTCATTCACGTCACTGTCACCACCACTGAAACGCTCTAATGCATTGCAGACAATGTTGAGAGCCGTACGCAGTTACCCAGCACCATACCCCCATGAACCTATTCACGCGACAGAGCTGATGGAGGCGCTCCATCATTCCGTGGTGTGGAACCTGTGCGTGGACGACAGCAACGTGGTTTGTCATTCACGTCACTGTCACCACCACTGAAACGCTCTAATGCATTGCAGACAATGTTGAGCGCCGTACGCAGTTACCCAGCACCGTATACCCCCCATGAACCTATTCACGCGGAAGAGCTGATAGAGGCGCTCCATCATTCCGTGGTGTGGAACCTGTGCGTGGACGACAGCAACGTGGTTTGTCATTCACGTCACTGTCACCACCACTGAAACGCTCTAATGCATTGCAGACAATGTTGAGCGCCGTACGCAGTTACCCAGCACCATACCCCCATGAACCTATTCACGCGACAGAGCTGATGGAGGCGCTCCATCATTCCGTGGTGTGGAACCTGTGCGTGGACGACAGCAACGTGGTTTGTCATTCACGTCACTGTCACCACCACTGAAACGCTCTATTGCATTGCAGACAATGTTGAGCGCCGTACGCAGTTACCCAGCACCATACCCCCATGAACCTATTCACGCGACAGAGCTGATGGAGGCGCTCCATCATTCCGTGGTGTGGAACCTGTGCGTGGACGACAGCAACGTGGTTTGTCATTCACGTCACTGTCACCACCACTGAAACGCTCTAATGCATTGCAGACAATGTTGAGCGCCGTACGCAGTTACCCAGCACCGTATACCCCCCACCATGAACCTATTCACGCGGAAGAGCTGATAGAGGCGCTCCATCATTCCGTGGTGTGGAACCTGTGCGTGGACGACAGCAACGTGGTTTGTCATTCACGTCACCGTCACCGTCACCACCGCTGAAACGCACTACCCATCGTCGCCACACTTTAGTGACATCCACTGTATGCTTCCCGTAACGTTCAGCAAGAGACTGGTGATGTCGATTCGTGGAATTTCCTCCGAAACGAGAAATTTAGTCACGCATCTCTGATTCTGACGCGCGTACCAGCTAGACACCATTTTAGGGTTGTAACTATGCTTCTATCTGACAAATAGCAACGAAATTGCACGATCTTCAACGAGAAAGTTCATATTCATTATGACACCACTCACATTCGTTTTTGAGATCATACGCCTAAGTAAAAAAATGGGAGGCATTACTTTCGGAACGACCCTCGTACATAGACTTCATGTGTCACGTAAGGAAGGAGGAAGAGGCCTCAGTCAAATTAAGGCCTCCTGGCACAACGCAATAGTCGGGATGGGAAAGTAAGTAGTCAGCCATCAAGATGTCCCTCTAATGAGACAGGTCATGAAATCTGACCGAAGAATGGGAAACAGAGGCATTGTTGTGTAGCAAGATGCATTGCAAACAAGACTATGCAAGACACGCAGAATGACAGACACTGAACTTCTGATGGTTCTTAACATGAAATGTGAGACACAAAAAATGTCGTGGAAGAAGTCGTGGAGAGACAAACCACTCCACGGACAATATTTGAAACGAATGGACAGAGCACAGATCAATAAAGATTAATCATTTATGTGGCTTAAAAGGGGAAGAATGAAGCCAGAATCAGAAGCACTTGAAATAGCTGCCCAAGATCAGGCCTTGAGAACATGATATTATGATAAAGCAGTTCTCAAAATTCCCCCAAGATGATAAATGCCGCATTTGCCAGGAACACGTAGAAACCATTGATCATATTGTGTCAGCTTGTCCAATCTTAGCAAAGACAGAATACTTGAAAGACACGACAGGGTGTGTAGCTACCTCCACTGGCAGATCTGTACCGCCCTCGAAGTTCCAAACACATGCCCCAAATGGTACGAACACTCACCGAAACCGGTGACGTCTGTTGGATTGTGTACGATATTGTTCGACCAACAAATTCAAACTGGTCGCACGATAGCGGCAAACAAACCGGATATAGTTATCCGGGATTTGGAGAAAAAATTGTTTACTTGTCGATGTTGCTGTACCTTGGTGATCAAAACGTCTTACAAAGGAGGCAGAGAAACGCCTTAAATACAAGAGTTTGGAAATCGAGATCAACCGAATGTGGGCAGTAAAATCACAGGTCGTCCCGATAGTTATCGGAGCTCTGGGATTTGTTCCGCAAAATCTGTGTAAGAACTTGTCTAAACTCCCAGGTAATTTAAAAGACTGGGAATTGCAAGAAATCGCTTTATTTGGAACAGCCCACATTTTGCGCAAAGTATTGTAGAAGCACCGACAGTCCCTAGATCTGCTCCTTAGGTAGCTGGTTGCAACCTAGAGTAGATTTTATATTCAGCCGACACATAACATCTTTAGTCGTGATAATCATTGCGACCAATAAAAAGGCCTAAGTTGACACCCATCATGATGAGAAAGTATGTATCTTGAGCTTTGAGGCATAGAGATCGGATTGCAAGTGGTTAGTCAAAGGCAAATTGTTCCTGTGCTTTATGAATTAATTATGCTCATTGGCCATCCTCTGTTGCAGGCTTTATTAAAATTTCATAAAATTTAAAAATATTTTCAATTGCAGATATTTCCCATTAATTTTACTCCATTTCTTTTCTTGTTGCTGTTTTGCTTCTCAGATGAGTTGATAATGGAAATAATGCAAGATCGGCAGCGGCAAGTATGGAGACTATCTGGAGAGTAGTTTAACTCAGAGTCGGTTAAGGAAACTGTTAAATACCCCAATCAACTTTTGGCATGGAGTGTGATATTTGTCCATGGCACTTGGCTATTGTTTTTTTACTAAGGGTACCATGAGGAAAGATCAACACAAACTTGTCCTGAATACGAGGGTGAATCAAATATAAACGAGACTATTTTTTCTTTTAAATTATTTTGGTGTAATGTAGCAGCTAAATACATACAAGAGCTTCTCTAATTGAAGAAGATCTTGGTACATATCATTTTTCCACGTAATCTCCTGCTTTGGAAATGCACTTTGACCAGCGGATAGGGAAATTTTTAATCCAGGCGTCGTAAAGGGAACTGGATTGAGACATGAGCCATTTGTGCACGAAGGCCTCCACTCCTGCATTATCTTGGAGTCGTTGCCCTCCCAGTGCTTTTTTAAGTGTCCCAAACAGATGAAAATCGCAGGGTGGTAGGTCAGGTATTACTCCCGCAACTTTTCTTGACCGATGGATTGAAGAAATGCGGGTGGAGTGGGGGTATTAGTTACGAAATCGGCCACTAGATTTTACGACGCAATACCAATCTCTGGAGAATCACAACTTTCTCAATGATTTGCATTGTAACTTTCTCAGGAGTTCTATGTATCTCCTGTGATGAATTTTCTCCTGCTTCGGTCATTTCTTTAGAGTTTTTGGAGAAAATCACGGACAGAAGTTCTCGTCTTCAACAGAAAATAGTTTCTACTTCGGGCCAGTGAAGATGTATTTGGAATGTTGTCATCAGTGCTCGCTGCGAGCTTTTGCCGTCAACTGTTTATTGTGTCAGAGAGGAGGAAGCAAGGTCATCGGTCAAGAAAAGTTGCGCGATTATTATATAGGGAGGATGTTCAAGTGGAGTCCATCTCATTTCCTCTAATTTGGTGCAAATCAGAGTTACAGTATGGAGCCAAGCGTTATGGGGAAGCATAAGGAACTTTACGGAACCCTAGGTCTTTGGTGATGATTGCTAGACAGCTCCCATAACTAATCCCAACCTCTGCTGCGCTGTCTGAAACTGACCGACGTCGATCCTCTTCAACAAGTGCACGAATCGAGAAAATGTTCTCCTTCGTTATGCTGGTCTGAGGACGGCGATCATGTTCCTCAGTTTCAACACGTTCATATCCTTCCTTTAACTCCTTATGCCACGTGAACACGAGCCTTTGACAATGTTTTATCCTCGAACTGTGGAGTTAATCTTTACAAAATTTCCACATGTTTTATGTCTTCCCAAGTAAGAAATTTAATAATAATGCGTTGCGCAGTAGAAGGGTGCACCGGTTGCACAGACATCGTCACTGCCACTGCAGAACAAGTCGGAACAGGTCGCTGCCTGTTCTGCAGAGTCCTCACATCCCAACAATGCCCTTTAGCGATGGCCGCCCGAACCACTCGAAATTACGCGCGCAGTGTGAAAAGTCTCGTTCATATTTGATTCACCTCCGTACTTTCCTAATTCCTAAAATGGGCGAGTGGTATCCAGAAAACGAGTGAATATTCATGCAGAATGGGGCACCCTACCATACTTCAAAATTTATCATGAGTCATCCGCAGCAGTTAGGCATCAAAGTACTGGAATGGCCAGGGAACAGCTTATACTCAAATCCCTTACAAGGGACATGGAATATTTTGATGTACAAGGTCAATAGGCAAATGAACACTAATATTCCTGAACTTAAATGACATCTGGAAAGAGTATGGCAACATGATGAGTGCGACACAGCAGTAAAATAGAGATGTCATATCAAAGGATTGAAAGTGTTAAGAGTATTAATTTGAATAGTGTTAATTTTGCCCTGTAATGAATTTAATGAAAAAGTTGGGGATATTGGTATCTACTCTTTGTTAAGAATAGTAAGATCCAAGGTTTCAATTAAATGTAAAAGAAAGGGGACGTTTTTGCAAGAAGTGGATGTACGCCAGCTATTCAAAGTACATAGAGCTGGATGAAATTTTCAGGAACTAAGAACACAATCTTCATGTTCCAGTTGAACATCCCTGTAAGTGATGAGTTGTTATGTGAAAAAGCCACAAACATAGCGGATAAGCTTTTCATTGAGAACTTCTCTGCGCCTAATGGCTGGCTTGCTTGATTCAAAAAGCGTTACAATATTGCCTTATATGGTTGTGTGTGGAGAAGGAAATCCCATGCCCGACAAAAGTGTTCAGGAATGGCAACGAGGGAAACTGATGGTCCTCCATGGCAAGAATTGCCATTGAGGCAGAAACAGTAAACTTAAGCTTACTGCAATGTTGGGAGTGAATGTTGAAGGTTCTGAAAAGCTTTGTACATATGTTGTAGGAAAGCCCAAGAAACCTCGATGCTATAAGAACATGAAAACTTTGCCCAAAATACAAGGTCAAGAAAAGAGTTGGATGACTTCTAATCGTTTTCAGAGGCAAATGTATGCTCTTGATGCAACGATGGGAACACAGAACAGAAGAATTCTTTTATTTGGTGATCAGTGCTCTGATCATCCGAAGCAAATGAAGTTGAGAAATATTAGAATTGAATTCTTGCCAGCAAACTGCACAAGGAAGCTACAGGCAACTGATTAAGGCATAATTCATTGCTTTCAAGCCCTACTACAGAAAAAATGTTGAGCAGAGATTACTAGGTTTGACTGAGTCAGGGAAGGACATAATGACATTTAAAATATTTAACCATAATGCATTGCATTATACTGCAAGGAATGGAAAGATGTAAATCAATCCACCATCTGCAATAGCTTTCGAAAAGCTCGCTTTTTCCAAATTCATGAGGATAAAGTGAAGAAGAAAAGGAAAAAGAAGACAGAGATCTTATTTCTGCATGGGAGAAGTTGAAAAGGGATTATGAAGTTAAAGACTTCCTCCATTTTCATGAACTTGTGACTGCAAACAGTGTCTGGAGAAATTATGATCGACACAGTTATGAGAGAAAATGACAGTGATTTTCAAGATGATGATGATGATGATGGTGATAGTAGTGTGCCTACTAGTGCAGAAGTAGTTTGTGCAATAAACACAATAAAAGAAATATATTTCTGCAGCAATGGTGACTTAAATAGTTTTGATAAAGTATATGAACTTGAAAAGCAAGTTCATACTCTTTACGAATTTACCAGCAAAAGACAAAACAATCATGAATATTAGATATTTTTTTTAAAAAATTGAATTCTTTCTGTATTTTAAGGTGGAAAACAAAAGAAATATAAAAAATACTTACTGACTGTTAATACTAAAACAAGGTGAATGGTAAATTTTCAATATTTTATTACACGAAGATGATGTTTTGTGTATGTTGTGAAAACTTCATGAAGAGTACTTAAATTGAGGGCTGGAAATAAATTTAATAAATCAGAATATCTGGTTGTAGGAGGAGAAGCCAAGACTCTGTGTAACGGACCATAATTGAAATCCTGCCAGAATGTTATCTATCTAGGTACTCAAATAGCAGCAAATGGGGGTAGTACACCAGATATTCAGAGTAGAATATCAAAAGGCAAAGCAGCTATAAGGCAATTACATCCTTACAACCAAACTCTTAGGAAGAATGTTAAAAGAAGATTGTATCGCCACATATTGTAGAGAGTATCGCCACATATGGGTCACGTTTGGGAGATATCTAACAGTAATGAGAATAAACTTACAGCAATGGAAACGGACTATTGGCGAAGAAGCTGTGGATTAACATTGTCGGAGAAAGTAAGAAATGAAGAAATTAGAAGAAAAGTAGAAGTGAGTTTCAACATTATTCAAATGGTATGGTCATTTAAACAGAATGGGTGAAGAACAATGGCCTCTAAAGCTCTGGAATTGGACACCAACATCACACAGAAGATGAGGAAGACCCAGAAGTACATGGAAGGAAGGAGTAGAGAAGGCAATGGACAGAAGTGGATTAACTGCAGAAGACTGCAGTGACAGACTAAAATGGAAACTGGGATGCGAGAGATGCCCAATGGTGTAAAATACTCGCAAATACTATCTGTTATTAATTTGGGAAATAACTTTCTGCAAATTTTCATAAAAAGTTTCCTTCTTCTGGGGCATATACTCCGATCACATTTAGATGGCGTCTCTCTATTTTTAATCTGTTATTATTCTTTCATTTACATAGCAATAGCTTATTATTTTTGAGGTCCATTTCCTATCAATCAATATTGCTACTCCATGACTTGCTCTTTTGCTTTGGTCACTCTGGAATAGATCATTGTGTAATCGTCAAGATCTTTAGTTCCTTGAAGCTTTTTCTTCGTTTCTGTTAAAATGGCTACATTAATGCTACTTTCTTTTAATTCATTGTTGAGTTCCTTTTCTTTGGTACCTAAATCTCTTACATTCCATGTGGCAACTTTTAGCCTATCCTTTATTCCAAATTGCTTGTCCTTTTCTCACTTATGTTGTCGTCGTTGGGACCAGCTTATCTGTGTGAAGATTTTTAGTAACTGAATGTCCCCTGATCGCATTACAGGCGCTATGCAGGGTTATGCCAGTAGTGGGGCTGCCACTTCAGTGCTTCTGAGCCAGCAGGATTTGTTTTCAGGGTTTTCTCCCTTAGGGAAGTCTGTTTCACCTCAAGAGTCTCCCTTACCCTTTGAGGAGCCTTCTTCCACCAGTTTCGTCTTCTCGGAGTCATCTTGCTGTCTTCTTTGGTACCTTCGGTTCTTCTTCGACAAAGGGGTCCTCTTCTGGAGTACTTCTGAGTCTGAACCCTCTCCTTTGACCTGTCTGGCAAGGGAGGCCCTACCAGTAGCTACGCTACCGCCAGCAAACCTCTCAGGATCACAGGGTTACTCAAGTTCTACCACCAGCTACAACGTCATGTACTCCCTAGATGGAGAAGTGTGATTCTTTAGTTCATATTTACATTTTTATTATAATTTTTAATAACTGACCTATGAATCATTGTATAAACAGCACACATGGTCCCAAGAGAGTAAGCAAGAAGTTTACCTATACACACATCACTTCTAGGGCTACCAGATGAGAACCTTCAAAAAAGGAAGATAGATTCCTTTACTTAATAAAATTTGATGTTAAAAGATAGATCTTGGAATGAGATTAAGTACAAGTTTTTGAAAATCCTAGTTGTTTTCACATAATTTTGTGTGACATGTAGGCAATTTTTAAACAATCATTTTCTCAAAAACTGCTCCAAATTTTATCCTTGTATATATCAAATTGTGTCAGTGTGTGTGTGTGTGTGTGTGTCTGTGTGTGTGTGTGTCTGTGTGTCTGTCTGTGTGTGTGCGTGTGCGTGCGTGTGTATATATCAAATTTTTTAAAAAATTTTAAAAAAAAGTGACACTCGTCCCAATTGCAGAGAACTCTCTATTTTCAAAAGTTGCAAAAAGGTAATATTGCAACCAGATAACTGCAAAGTTGACAAAAGAGATTTTTATCTTTAAAAAAATTAGTTATACAAGTCAATTTGTACTTTTTTTTAAAAAAAAGTGAGTAGTTTTCACACATTTTCTGCTTATAGTTGATGAAAATTATGAAAAAAGTTTTTCTCAAAAACTGCTCCAATTTTTTTCCAGATAGAACAACTAGGACTCTTAAAAAGAATGGCACAGATCTCATTTTGATTTAACACTCAGACTTTTCAAAAAATTGCAAAAGTTAAAAAAATAGCAAGAAAGTATGTGCCCTTCTAGCACCATTAGTTACTATGGATTTCTTTATGAAAATTACACTGTCTTTACAATCAGATAAATAGAGGGCATAAATCCATGGGCTTGTGTCCCTTAATTAAAAGAAAAGTTTGCACAGATGCTTTACTCTTGAAAATTAAAAATATTTATATTGAAGTACATTTGTTAATTTTCTCTACATACATGCAATTACATGAAGTTTTTCCAATATTTTAACTGAAAAAACTTTAAAGGGCTTTAAATTGGATTTCTTTTGTTTCAAAATGCTCTCTTGCAAAGTTATGAAAATGTGACATATCACCTTCATTTTCTCCTACCTTTTGATTTTTTCCATATTCAGAGAGAAATTGTGAAGTTGCTAGCACTACAATCCTTATTAGTTAACTTACCTGAGATCAAGAACACTTGTCCTTGAAACAGATGCAGTCCCACCACCCATTGAACTTGTGAAATTCCTTTGCAAGGATTCATCACTTTTAAGCAGCAACTGATTGCTTGCTCCCGAAATTGCAGCATATACACAGGGCTGGACTTGAAGATACAGGGCCCCCCTAGGTTCCGAACATAGTAAATGAACTATTAAATGGATAAAATATTTAAAATTTAATGTAATAATATAAAATAATTTATTATACTGGGCAAGTTTTCTAAAGTTAGGTTTTTAAAAACTTTTTCTCCAATACATTAATGTATTTCAGTATCATGTCCTAACATTTCAAATTAGAAATCTCTCTTTGTGTAATTAAACAAACTACCTTCATTTTCAATGTTATTAACTCTCTTGCCCTGGCAATAAGAAATAGTAGAAACGAGTAATGTTCCAGAACAGTACAGCCATGGATTAATACTAATCCGTGGTACACTCATCCACGGTACAGCCTTTCTCACACTATTTATTTTCCTTACATCTTCAGTCTTGGCTACCATTTCAGTTTTGCCCTACCCTCTCAGCTGCCAATTATTACCACACAAAGACTTTTTTTTCATTTTCACAATTTTTCAAATCCCTAACAGAAGAACTGAAATTTGACTATAAAAATATTAGAATGGTAAAATCAGACCCTATACACACATTTCATTGAAACATTTGCAGCCGTTTTTAAGAAAATGTCTTTTGTGCATAAATGAATATGTACATTTTGAAGCTAATTTTCATAGAAATTCATTTTCATTTGAGTTTTCAAGAACAACATTAAAAGGCCATTGAAGCACTCCTACTCATAAATGCAGGAAATGTATACAAATTGTTGGCTATGTAAATATTAATGAGGTGAGAGGTATTTCAAAAAAATTTCATTTGTGTAATTTTTGGAAAATCAAATAAATACATCAATCTTTGTTGAATTGCAAGAAATATACATGAGCAGTCTAGCCATATTTTTACATGAAATTCCATTTTTTTTCTAGAAAATCTCCCTGTTATAGACAAGCTATTTCTAAGATCTTAATTTATAAAAATAATTAAATGTCAAATTAATAATATTAAACATTAATCAGTGTGACGGCATTTTTATTAATAATTCGAATGAAGTCACATTTTGAATATATACATAGATTTATTTAAATCTTTGAAACGACTTAATTTGTATTAATGCTGATATGATTATCACATTTTGTTTCAATACTGACCGTTTTAAAAATTATTATATTGATCTAAATAAAGTAACATTCTATTAATTACAGCATTTTTAATGTAACTGGTACGAACTAAAAATTTTATAAATAATATGATTTATAACCATAACCATCTTGTATCTGTAATATAACATTATATGAGTAAGTCGAAATCAAAAACTATAAAATATATAGAAAGTTAAAGCACAGTGCAAGTATCGCATTTCATCTAAACCATAATTTCAAAGAGAAATAATTTATATTAAAAATGATCTGTGCAAAACATATCTTGAAATTATATTTTTTATTTTTCTAATTTAATGGTAAAATATTTGAAAAGTTCCTCCACATTTTTTTTATTTACACATATTTGAAAATTAAAAACATTCCCGGAGATTGCCTGTTTTGTCCAGGACTGAAAAAAATTCCTGGCTAATTCCTGGTCACTAGACACCCTGATGTGAATAAATATGGTATAAACCAATCCAAATTCGGGAATAAAAAAGTGGAAATCTATTAAAACAATTTTTTAAAGAATAAAACAAAAGAGGCCCACCACTCCATTCTGTCATAATCTTGAAATGTTTCTCAGAATTGCTACATGTGATTCACAGTTATCAGTGTGAAAACACCCATGCATATGCAATTTTGTGGGAGTCATCAGGTCAACAATTGAGAGGCAACAGCTCAGCTAAAAAGAGACACACAGAAAGAAAGTTTGTATATCCTGGGAGCTAATGATGGAAAGCACCTGATATTGAATTTGTTTTTTCTGTTATACTACAATATAAACAGGATTTGGATATACAAACTTTGCAGAAATTCCAGATTCCACTAAGCACCCCAAAGTGACCACGTAGAAGTAGACGGGGACATAGTCATCCACTTGGGAGTTCCAATACCAACTATGTAAGTCTTAACGAAGCTCCCGATTGGCTGACAGAGACCCCCCCGCTCAATACTATGACCATCTTCTGACTTTGAAATGCCACCAAGTTTAAATTGGACTATAATGCATGGGTGTGTTGGATGAGGAAACGAGTTCCCTTTGCACTCTGTGGTACCAGATTTCTAAATGTCTGGCATAATTGTCATATTAAATTTTTATTTTTCTATTATTTCAGTAATACATATAATTTAAAACCTGATTTACAACAAATTTCATGTTTGACAGTTTTTTCCATGGCTAAGGATGTATCATCATTACCTTGAGGTCTTCCTTGTCCTTGTGAAGGTTTCGTCACAGATTTGGTCTCAGTTTACGCAATGCACTATTTCCTTTAAAGGAAGCAGGAGAATGTGTGTCCACAGCGTCTGTGTTGCCATCTAAATGGTGAGCTATCTTCTGAGAATTTTTGTTTTCAGAGCTAAACTTTTGGTAGCATTACTGACTTTAACTTCACCAGTGACTTGCTTCTTCACAGGTGGATCTTCAGGGATATTTCCAGTAGTACTGCGAGGTGGATTGTTCTTTTTTGGAAAATGGAAAACAACACATGTAATTAAGTTTTCAAAAATTTGTAAAAACTACAAAATCTACCACTGCTTTACATACAGAAACCTGACTTAGTCCCTTGACCTCCAGGGACTTAGCGAGAGTCACAAATGCTCTGTAGTTGTCTTCTGGAATTTGTGTGACCCCAAGGTACATAAAATCTATCACAGCCTTTAGATTTTGAAATGATTCATCTAAGAGGATAACAAGTGGATGATCTTCAGTTTCCTCACAAAACAGCTTCTATAAAGAACAACGCAGAAGAAGAATGGTAAGAAAGATTAGCTTTCTTCTCTAAAACCATCACTTCAAAGACACAGAGCACTAATTGACTATTGGTAGTTATGGTGACATTTCAGAACCCTTTTGCACAACAAAGATGCTCTATCAACAACTTTGAAACATTTCCTAATATTATAAAATAATAATAGAAATCAGCAGTACTGCTTGGTATTAATTTTTAACTTTCATATGTTTGTAGAAGAGAGTAAGTAATAATTACACAGGCACACAAAATAAAAAAAGTTGTCAGACCCACATTTTTCTCTTCGAATGTCAACACAGTGAATCTGAATCTGAAGCCAGAATTGCACCACCACTCTCCATTTTTTTGTTGTTGTTTTTTCCACTAAAAAACACTGACATTGAATACTTTGTTTTTGAGGTTTGTTGTCAGACCTAAAGACTTGACAGATGTTTCTCTATGCCTGTCAATGCATTGAACCTGAAGCCAGAATTGTGCCACTACTCTTCAGTGAAAAACACATGCAAAACTAGAATTTTGGTGTCTAGTGGCATTATACTCTGCAGAAGCCAAACATTGCAGACTCAAGAGCAACATATGCCTATGTATGTTGATGCACTGAATCAGAATCCAATGCCAGAACTGCATCACCACCTTCCAGTTTGTTTGTTTTCAATCACAAAAATCCACCTAGAAATTGTAAATTGTAAATTTCACAGTGGTTTCTCGGGACTTTTTAAAAAAAATGGAGGGTGATGGCTCCAAATTCAGATTCAGGGCATTGATTTGCATACAAAAACATGTTTCAATTCTTTGGGTCTGACAACAACTTCCGAAAACAAAAAATACAATTTCATGTTGGGTTTTTGCAATTTAAATAAACTGGAGGGTGGTGGGGTAATTCTGCCTTCAGATTCGGATTTAATGCATCAACATACATGGAGAAATATGTGTCAATGTCATGGTAGTTTTTCATGATTTAAAAATAACTAGAGGGTGATGACTCGATTATGGCTTCAGATTCAGCATGTAGGCATACTTAGAGAAACGTGTGTCAAGTCTCCGAGTCTGATTTTTTTTATTTTAGGCGACTGTGTTATTAATCTAATAGCTAAAAGGCTCTTTGATGTAACCAGTAATAAAGAAGCAAATTTTAAGAAAGCCATTTAAGCCTCGTTTAAGTGTTTAAAATAAGTATATTAAACAAATTATTACTATTATATAAGTATATAATGCTTGATACTTTCTGTAAGTCTATAAGCAATCCATTATTGTTGTTGTTGTTTGTTGTTGTTGTTGTTGTTGTTATTATTATTATTATTGTCATTGTTGTTTAAATAAGAATATTAAAATATCACTGACAATGTCATATTGTCATCACTGATTCACAATCATTCACTATTAGTTAAACTAACTTGTAAATAATTTCATTGTCACTCCATACGTAACTCACTATATTGCTTCTTCTACTCATGTTTGTGTATACACAAACATGAGTAACCATACTCCATAAAAATAAAATTTGACTGACGAGATGAGTTCAACAATGCATAAACACAGTTACAATTACCGAAGCTACACAACATTTACAACAATTAAACAAGTCTAATCTCTGATGGTTTATAGTTGCGACAACATAGAATTTCAATGTGGGCTCTAGTGATACTTTACCATGTAGGTAACAACTAGTAAAAGTATTAATCAAAAAAAGTGTTGTTGTTGTTTAATTTTAAATATAGAACTATGGGGGAAAAAAATTAAAGCTGGGAAAAAAATTGCCCACCACTGGTACTACTAGGATCAACAAGTGAGTACCTCTGTGAAAGAATGTTTGGATGTAGCAGTTCTGCAATTTTTCCAAAATTAAAAAAAATTAAAAAAAAAATCTAGTGTTATATTTTTATTAGAATTTTCTAAATAAGCAACCACATGCTTTGTAAGAAAAATAATATTGTTTATATTATACAATACTTTTGGTATACATATTTTTCATAAAATTTGGATTTTGAGTTAATGCATTTCGACAGAATTCCTAATCGGTCTACCAGCAGCATCAGCCGCATATCTTACAGTTCAGTATGTCTACCAACAAATGATAGAAATGTGAAGGCAAGAAAGATGCATTTTCAATACAAGGTGAAAACTTCAACTCATTTATCTCAGCACCTGATTTTTGAGAGTTGTGCTAACTATTACAAGCCCATAAACAAATGATATTTCAATATTTATTTCTGCTCTAAAAGACACCCGAGAGGTACGTTGAGCCTGAGAAACTTCCAATGCCAAAATAAAAAAGAAGGGCCAATGACAAAGAGAAAAAATTATTATTACAACACTTTACTTACATGAAAGTAAGGACTGCATGCAGATAAAACTAGCCTGTGAGCTTCAGGCTCTGACCCTCAGCAGAAATAGTGCAATCAACAAAAGGAATTGTTATCTAATAAACTTGTTAAATTCTGTAGCAAGTTTCACTGGTTGTGGTCTTTCCAACTTACAGTCACAACTGATTCAACCATGCTTGAATTGCTCTGAAACAATGGGAAAACCAACATTTTTTTTAAAATCACTTATAAAAAGAATGTAAAAGGAAGAAATCACTTCAGAAAAGTTTGTACCAAAACTGCAATCTACATGTATCTATATCAACCAACCTCACTACAATATAAATGTTCTGAATAGCAAAAAAATAAAAATAAACACAATTTACTAGTAGTAATAAAAGTAACACAACGTACCTTGGCGGATCTAGGTTATCATCTAGTGTCCTATGATATACAAATTATTTAAATGTTTATAACACAATGTACACAAAATGATCAATGTTTCACAATGCAATACACAATGATCAATGCACAATGTAGACAAAAATGATCATGAGCTTCTGCTTTCAAAACAATAATTTATCTGTATACATCCTCCTCCACATTGTTACACAAAGCTGTCCTGGCTTAGTTCGGTTGCCAGGGTCGGCAAACGACGTGCCATCACAGCAAGATATATGTACTGTACGATACGGCACCGTATACATTATATGCAGTGTTATTACTATTATCAAAGAAGGAAGGTTTACCCGAGAGGATATTTATTGTTCACACTCTACTGTATTCACTAATCGATTTCTCATTTTTTGAACACATTTCTTGATGGTATCGGATCGCAATATTGATTACACAGTTCATAGAAGCATTTTTCAATAGATTATTGCATTTTTTTTTATTTTACCCACTTTACGAATACTTATTAGTGGTCGCTTCTTATCGCATCTGGAGGTACCTCCTGCAAATTTTAAGTTGCAGCAGGTTCGAGACGTGACGTCACTCGAGCCAGCGACGGGCGCGCCATCTATAATTAGTATACTTCGGTTTTTCTTTCATGGCACGTGGGAGGGTATCATCAAAATGGAATATCTCTCATTTCGCGTCGTTCTCGGTTGTGCCGCTAGGAGTCGCATGACCACGACTGTATAGAGCAGTGCTGGCGATCATAAGACCATCTTCCTCAGGTATATTTTCATTAATGAGAATCCTAATTATTAACATTCGAAACATTGTTTAATGTGAAAATTTAAAAAAAATAAATATTATCTGTGAAAAATTGGTTCCAACAATTCTACATGTACAGACATAAAACAATATTACAAGAAAGATGTCTTGAAATATAATTCAAAATAACACTTATTGATAATTATGCAACAGTTTCCTATTGTGCAAATTGCTCTACAGTAGCATGAGGTATTTAAACAAATTTTAAAATTTTCAATTTTTAAAATTTTCAATTTTTAAAATTTTAAAAATTTAATTTTAAAAATGTTTGTGTGCACATTACTGGAGTGAAATATTTATTATGTAAAAGACTTAATTTAGTATATCATTTGTATCGAACAGTCCATCATATCCATACTCATTGGTTCTTTGACATTCCTTCTCTTCTGCACACACAGAAATTATTATATTTGCTACAAATTAAGTAATGCATCTGATGCAGGGTTGACATTGCTCACTTATGTATCACTTTTGGTGATGTGTTACAAACAGATAGTGTTACATTTATTAAAATTATTATTTGCAATCTTATAATTTTGGTTCAAAATTTTATTCTGAAACCATTGTTATCTCATTTTCTAGTTCAACAATGTTAATACAGATCCAATAAAACAATTATGACTTTAAAAGAATATCTCAAGATATTTCCTTTAAAATATGGAAGCCTTGAAGAATTGATTAGTCTCTGGGATAACACTCATAAATCCTGACGAAGTGGACCTTGTGGTTAATTTAGAATGATAAGTCTATTATAGAATCTTTTATCACTGATATCTATTCTAGAAGCCATTTAAATTGGCGCTGTAGACTTTCGCTCTTGCATCACCCACGATGGCGTGTGCATAGTTCATCAACCATTTCTCCCCCAAGCATTCTTCTTTCACTTACAACTTGTCCCAATCTTATTGTTAGATGCAGCCAGCATCGCCAACTAATTTCTACTTTAATTATAATTAATTTTAATATTCAACACAAGTAAAATAAATACAAATTGTTTTGACTGTGCTATAATTTATTTTCACTTCTTGCATTTAAAAAGGGGGGTGTCGCAAATGATTCGTAATTAATTAGGGGGGGGGGTCTTGAAGCGACAGGATCCATCACCCACGAAGGTCATGCTTATTTTGGCTTATGGCAGCCAAGGTATTCTCGTGTCATTCTGTTCGTGACGGTCAAACTGTCATTGCCACTTACTACAGATCATTCCTGCTGCACTCTATGCGTCATACACTGCGGAGGAAACGTCCAGGGCTTGTCAACAATGCAATACTCCTCTTTCATAACGCAACGAGCTATACTGCAGCCTGTGTCCAGAAACTTGTGCGGCAGAGGGGGTGGAAGATCTTGGAGCACCCTCCGTACTCCCCTGATCACAGTCCGTACGACTGATCTCATTTCAAAAATGAAGACGCCGCTGCAAAAGCGGACTTCCTAAAGGCGCGTCCACACGATGCGTCTTTTCGTTCAATTTTGCGCATGCGTCCAACGCATGCGTCTAGCGCACGTTGCGCATGCGTGTGGGGCATGCGTCCTTTCGTCAAAACGATGGACGCATGCAATAGCGCAAGCTTCCCAGAGCTGACGGGAATCTCGTTCGTCTTTCTCGTGCGCTTCCTTCAAAGAACGTGTATTTCATAGCGAAGTCATCCGGAATACCGAGCCGGAAAGTTCTTTGGTAGTCTTCTTAGTTATTTTGTACCGTCCGTCTGTGTTTTATTGCGAATTTGTTGCAGATTATTCTTTTATTATATATTTACGATAATATCAATTTTCAATACACACATTTATTAAGACAAATAATGGAAACTAGTAAAAATGAACGTGTGATTATTTCCATTTCTATTAGGTGTGTTGCAGTGACAAGAGAAGAATATTTAGTTCTCCCTAATTCTTATTTTATTTTTATGGTAATTCCAATTTTCGAAATTTACGTAATAAGTTATATAGCTGAAACAAGTAAATGCAATGGCTTTCATTTAAGGTTATGTATTTTCAGAATGTCTCTTGAAAACAAAGAACTCTCTCTTCAGTTCATTCAAGATTATAGAGAAATGGAAGTATTTTTCTCTTCTCTTCTTTCGACTGATTATAATATAAGCTGCCGAAATTGCCGTGCAAATAGCTGGATCCATTATACAGAATAGAACAAGCACGGCACAGTGTTGCACGGTGTGGACAAGGTAGCGCACGTGCGCTGTGTTGAACGTTCGTCTTTCAACTTTGCGCATGCCATTTTATTCCTGTGACGTACAGAAAAGACGCATCGTGTGGACGCGCCTTATGAGCGCATAAACGTATCACACACAGCTGATGGTATTCAGCGCCTTCCCCATCGTTGGTAAATATGTGTGGAAGCCTTGGGGGGAGTACGAGCATTTGGCGTACTGTTTTGTTTTGTGCATTTATAATACGGAGGTCATGCCAAAAGTTTTTTAGCAGCGACCATAGGAGGATTTTGGGGAGACTGGTGTTGGCAGCGCTTGAAAGTGCGCTCTTTTCTGACCTTAATCCCAAAGTTGGAAGATGGCGTAGGGGGGATTCAAGTGAACAGAGGGGTGAACGAGCCTTTGTTGCAGACTTGCCGTGCTCCGAGATGGACGTCTCGCGCCATCATTTTGTACGATTTAAAGGGGTTTATGTGCCGAGGAATGCCGCAGTTCTTTGACACGTGTTTTTGGTGAACCTGCACCGTCCAGAGCGACAGCCGGAAATTGGTTTCGATAATTTTTGAGAGGAAGACAGTCTCTGGAAACCGCGTTCTAGACATCCAGCCACGTCAGAGACGGAAGAAAACATAACGCTTGGTGTCAGAAAACCCACTCTCGACATTTGCTGACATTGAATCAGTGGCGTAGCTGGGTGGGGGGTCAGGGGAGGGGGAGTCAGGCATGATTTAATTGCACTTGTATTGCAATTATTCTTAATTACATAGAATTTTTTAATATATGTTAAAGTAATAAGTATGTGTTAAAAGAAAATTTAATACAATAAGGTTGGTAGACTAAAAAATAAAAAGTTGTAAGTTCCTTGAAAACGGTTAGTAATATGAAGCGTCTCGCAGCAACCTGTATGTATGATTATTTTGCTCCAAACTAAAAGTATGTAAATCAGGCTATAATTCATTTCAAGTTGTAACATCTATCAATATATAATAAATAACTATCATGTGCAAATATGTATGTATTTTTAATAAATAATGTACAATCAATGCAGCAATAGATATGTTTATACTTAATTTAAGGGGGTGGGGTGACACCATTAGCTTTCCCCAGGTGCACCAACTGAAGCTACGCCACTGCATTGAATAGAAATATTGGGTCGACTGCAGCACAAACCATTGTGCATCAACATTTGACACTCGCCAAGCGATGTGATCGCTGGATGCCTCATTCATTGACGGAGGAGCAAAAATCCACAAGGGTGGACTGGTGCAAATTCACAATACAAACATTTGATGGAGGGCGGACTAAGGACGTTTTCAACGTTGAAACAAGTGATGAATCATGGATTTACCACTACGAATCCGAAACTAAAAGAAAGTCAAGTTTTTGGTGCTTTCCAAATGAAAATCCGCCCACCAAGGGGAAGAGGGGCCGCAGCTGCGCAAAGAAAATCGTTGCAACTTTTGTCACAAAGAAATGTCATCTGACTACTGTGACCCTAGACAACCAACGCACTGTGACTGCTGAGTGAGTGGTATGTAACACAATGCTTGCCGAAAGTCATCATGGACAGCAAAGCGCCCAAAGTCCAAACAAGGTCACGTTTTGCTGCACCACGACTGCAAAAACAATCGACTTTCTTAACAATGAACAGGTGCGATTGTCGCCCCATCCACCCTATTCGTCCGACTCGGTCCTTGTGATTTCTTTTTGTTCCCTGAACCAAGCAAAGATCGAGGACATATTTTCTTCGGATGAAGTTGAAGTCTACATTGGTGCCATAAACACCATTCCTGAAGTGGCATGGAGTGACTCCTTTTGTAAGTGGTTCCAAAGGATGGAAAAATGTGTATGTGCTCATGGAGAGTATTTTGAAAAAAATGTAATGGTCAGACTTGCAATAAAGTCAATATTTTTAATTCTGCTAAAAACTTTCGGCATAACCCTAGTGCTAATAAAACAATGACCTCTATTTACGCATCTTTCAATGTCGCTTATATATAGCGCCTTGTACGCAGATCACAATTTAATAACAGCATTGCGAAGAACATTCCAGCGACTTTCAATTGTACATATCCTGAATTTGTTTCCAGCAGCTTTGTTGACTGATAAAAAATAGTTGCCTTCTGAAATGATCTTCGTAATAAACCAGATAATACAGATAATGAAATTAACACAAGTAGATTTAAAAATTGTTTCCAATACAAAAGGGAGGTAATACAAATAAAGAATTTAAAATATCAAATAAAATTTCAATAAGTAAAAAAGAGTAAGCTGATCCGCTTACCTCGCTATATGTGGCGCAAATTGGGGGACAGTGCGCAGAGGGAAGTCTGAAACTGGGCTGCGGGAGAGGGTTGTCGGAGGTGTGATTAGCGACGTCTTCGAAATGTTTCAGGGGGTGAGGGAGCCAGTTTGTGGGGAAGCGGTGTGTACAATGATTAGTAGACAGGGCACAGGCAAGCTGATTAGTCCGTTGAGAATTTCAGATTTCAGCTTGGATTCACAAATGTGAAAAATTTCTAAAGTACTCCTTGTTTCAGAATTATAAATGCCCGAATCAGGGTGAAAAGTGTGGCTTGTCACAGTGGCGTAGCTAGGGAGGGGGCAGTGGGGGCGCGCCATTCTAGGGGACACCAATTAAATTATTTTACATTTGAATTATATAATTTACATAATTTACTTAAAACATTTATATATTAAAAGTTAGTTTTCTTAGTTTTAGTAGGTCGAAAATTTTATTGTTGGAATTATATAATTTGTATGGTTTAGTTAAAAATTATTTATATTAATTTAATAAGTATACAGTTACATCATAAGCATAGGATTATGATTTAATTACAACTATTCTAATTACTATAGACTTTTTAAATATATTGTAAATAACTATCATGTACAAATGTTTGTATTTTTGATAAAATAATGTACAATCAATGCAGCAATGGATATTTTTATACTTAATTTAAGAGGGGGGTGACACCATTAGCTTCACCACAGGTGACACCAACTGAAGCTACGTCCACTGGTTTGTCATAAGATGTGTAGGAAAGTATGATCTATTTGTATTGTGTTTTCATGTATGTAAATGTTCTTTAATTCTGGCACTGAAGCGCCTACCTGTATTTGGTTTCGCAATTGTGGCAGTAGAGTTCATAAGCCCGACTTCGCCATTGGTGGTGTGATGTTGCGAGGGGAGAGTAGGTGTTCCACTGATTCGTTAGTGTGATAAAAGAAATGTGAAAATCGTATTTGTGAAGAATGTGGGCTACATTTTGTGGTAATTTTTTCAAAGAACGGAATAGAAATACATTTAATTGTCTCTGTGTGAACGAGGTATTATTAATAGATTCCATTTATTTTATTTAATTTTTATTTGTTATTTTAAAAATTATATGTCAATTTCACATTTATAGTTTTCTTTAAAATTTAATTCATAATAATATTCTGTAAAAAAATTTAATTTTTTAATTTTTGTAACTTAGATACTATTATTATTTTTGTAGCACTGAAGATGGCCGCAATGCGGCCGAAAAAGCTTTATGCCACAAAGAATTACGATGGAGAGCCAATACCTCGTATAGATTTCAATGAACGAGGTAAAACTTTTCGAAGTTCTCGGTTGTTTTCTTTTAATTTGCGGAATAGTATTTTTTCAATGTGAGGGCTACTGTATCCAATGGCAGTAGCTATGAATTTGCTAATGTGCGTTTCCTTCTGAAAGTTGTCTTGTGATAAGGAGAAGCTGACAAGTGAAATCATAGGCCTGGAAATTCGCGTGTAATATTCCATCATGGCCGGAAATTCCTGTGTAATATCAATTTTGGAGAATATCGGCTGAACGGTTAAGGAGCTAGCGTTGTGCGGACGGACATTTTACCGTCAATCAGTTTTTCGGTATCGAGAACCCCATAAATATGGATTCTGGACTACACAGCTAATCAGGGGATTTCCCCGTACATTTAGTAATTGGATTTATCCACTTTTTCGCTACCAGGGTCCAGAATTTAGTTTTTGTGTCGAAAATTTGCAGTTTTTTCCCGTCGCATGGCAATTCCTTCTTTATACTGCGCAAGCAGTAGCGAGAGGGTACAATGGCTAATCGGAGAAGATAATCCACTGAAATTGCTTTAGTGTTGGGTGAATTTATCTTTGGGTTGAACTGTCTCGTTCCTTTATCTTTATTTCCTAATGTCTAGAGAAAAGTTTGAAGAATTACATAATCTCATGAAAATATTCACCAAGACAGACTTGACGTATCACAGTACGTCGCTGGAAATGTTTGATATCCTACTGTTATACTGCGATTTTTGTAACTGTGCCCCAGACAGGAATCAGCTTTTGACTGTTTCATGCCAATCGGGAGCTTGAACGTCACTGTAGCGAAATATAAGCTCCCGATTGGATGGCAGCGTAACAGCTGATTCCTGTCACGGACAAAGTTACAAAAATCGCAGTATGAGTCTCGATACAATTTCCAACCTATCCACTGCAAACACGTATTTTCCTGGTGGGCAACCTCTTGTATGATTAATGTGCGCAGATACATTTTTCCCCCACACGTCATATACAGTTTTTTACTGTTTTTGACAAATAAATAAATAGTAAAGGCAAGCAAGAGGATTTTCCAAGTTGCCTCTCAAGGCCCGTCTTCACGACGGAATATCTCACGGCATTTCGCGTCTTTCTCGACGTGCTGATAGATGTCGCATGATCAAGTCGTGCTTGATACGGTCGCGAACACACATCTAGCGGCACAACGGAGAAAGACGTGAAAATGCCGTGAGATATTCCATCGGGAAGACAGAGCCCTCACGCGCCAAGAAAATAAAATCTATCTCCCAAGTACAGCTAATTGGGATTGTCACTCTCTGGAGAATTCTAGGGTCGGGTGACCTGATCGGTTGTTTTCCGTGATTTCTCTGATCAACCCAAGCGAATGCCGGAGTACTACCCTAACAAACGAACCAGGACCGCGCGCAATCTTTCCTTCCTCTTCCGCGTCATATCCACACCCCTTACTTACACATATTACACTACCACACATGTCACGAGACCAGTCAGAGGCTTAGAGCTTGTTCCCGCTGTTGGAAGATACCTGGCTGTGGTAACAAGCAAGCCCGCATGTAGGATGGTGCTAGATCTCGCCATCCAGCGGGGGAAGATCATCGCCATCTCAAACACTGACTTCAGAAATTTATGGTCCCAGAATCTTTAACCAATCAATCCTCTGAAGGCTATAAATACATATCTAAATATAACTTAAAATAACTTAAACTGTATCTAAAAATTACAGGTTTCGCCAAATTAAATTATTGGAATTAACAATTCTCTGCTTGGGTTAATTCTCATGTTTAACGTTTAAAATGTTACAAACAATAGAGCTAATGCCCTTTGTTGTTAAACACCCAAACTTCACGTACTTCAAAAATCCAGGGAAATGTCATTTCCTGACTTTTCCAGTTAATAGCAATAATTCCTTGACAATACCCGATTTTCAAAGTCTGGCGTCACATTATTTCTGTATAAACCTCAAGTTGGATTTGTTTTTGCATTATATTACTTTCTCTACGCTACATAAAAGGGAAAAGGGTAAAAGGATCTCATGGACTAACATAAAAATGTATCTGATAATGGATCACAGGACGCACTAAAATACTCATTTTTTTCATATATAAAATTTAATCTGTCCACAAATATATGCAATAACATAAGTATCAGTTCAACAAATTCTACATATTGCCATTCTAATTTCTTTGTTTTCAACATTCGATCATGTAAAGAGCACAAATCCAACATTAAAGTATATTCAGTTGTCTAAATTAAAGACCAACTACACTTTCTGCACATAAGTCAAAATGTTAACATTTTGGAATCTGATTATTGCATGTAAAGATCTAGTCTTTGGACGTTTAATCCGGAACTCTCTCTTCATATCCTATTAAAATCACAGACATTTGCCTTATTTTGCAATATTTACAGCTTTACAACGTTCATCACTTTCAAAGCATCGTTTTGTTCTCTTGAGTGAAGATCACTGTGATTTGTGTGTTCCAAGTAGTTACTTCAGGCGAGTATCGAACAATCTGAATTTTAAAAATTAGCGAGCGTCAGTTTCCTCCGCGTAATGCGGTCTGTGTTAAGAGATAGGAGACAGAGGGGAGGGAGACGAAGGGGAAGGGGAAAGAGGGGGGGGGAGGGGGAGAGACGAAGGGAGACGAGGGAGGATGGAGAGGGGAAGGAGAGGGGGAATGGGAGAGGGGTGGGAGGGAGGGAGGGGAGAGGGGTGGGAGGGAGGGAGGGGAGAGGGGTGGGAGGGAGGGAGGGGAGAGGGGTGGGAGGGAGGGAGGGGAGAGGGGTGGGAGGGAGGGAGGGGAGAGGGGTGGGAGGGAGGGAGGGGAGAGGGGAGGGAGAGAGGACAGGGAGGTAGGGAGCGGAGAGAGATGCCTCACGAGGCGCTCCGAAGAGCACACGTGGCAGCCAAATGAACGTTCCCGAGGGTCTAAGGGGGTTTAGTTTTGTTGTGGGTGCGCATGTGATTCATAACCCCACTCTGCTGGTGGAAGCGAGCCCCGCACAATTCGCAGCTATAAGGTCGTTCCCCTGTGTGAATACGCACGTGAGCAACAAGCGACGTTTTCAGTCGGAATGCTTTACCGCAAACGTCACAGCGATGCGGCCGCACTCCGGTGTGAATTTGCCGGTGTATTGCTAGGCTCTGCTGGAAGCCGAACGACTTACCGCAAACGTCACAGTTATACGCCCGCTCGCCAGTATGCGCCGGCATGTGCTTGAGTGAGCCTGCTTTTCTGTGCGAATGTCTTCCCACATACGTCGCAGCGAAACGGCCACTCGCCCGTGTGCCTGAACTTGTGTATTCTAAGATTATGCGCCCTGCGAAAAGCAATTCCACATACGTCACAACGATGCGGCCGCTCTCCCGTGTGCAGGTTCTTGTGTTCAGTGAATTCCTGCTTCTGCAAGAACGTCTTCCCGCACACGTCGCAGCGATGCGGGCGCTTTCCCGTGTGTAAGGGCAAATGTAAATTTAGGTTTGATTTCTGGCGGAATGTCTTACCGCAAAAATCGCATTCATATGGCCGCTCTCCCGTGTGTATGGTTGAGTGACTCGCGAGTTGGCTTTGCCTAGCGAAAGTAGCACCGCACACGTCGCAGAGGAACGGGCGCTCCCCTGTGTGCGTGCGGTTGTGAATGTCGAGTTCGCATTGCGAAACGAAAGAACCTCCGCAGATTTTGCAGATGTGCTTTTTCTTTTGCTTGGGCTTGCGACCGGCGGGGCTACTGGACGGCGCAGGCGCCGTGGCGCTGAGGACTGGCCCCGCGCCCAGCTGCAGCACCGAGTGCGGCAGCAGCGTCGTGCTCTGCTGTGATCCACCAATCAGCTGCTGGGCTGGCTGGAGTCCCACAGGGGGGAGACTGCCTGCTCCTGAACACACAAGCAACGCTACTTAGCATGTTCTTACTTCACAATCTCAGTGCACAACTGAGCCGCTCTGCGACAAGCAATCCGACCTTAGAGCCCTTCTAGCGCTATGGCTAGACAGTCCCTTATTCTGAAGAAAAAAAATGCTCAGAACGAGGGACAAGAGCACGCATTCAGACACGATAGGGAGTCCTGCTCTGCGTCTCGGTTCGGAGCAATATACAGGCATACATGTTCCGAGCCGACATGGGAATGTTTATCATGCGCCTTTACACGGGATTATTTTCTCCACTTTCCTTTTATCCTACCTGAAGGGCATTCTTTCCGTCATGATTAGAGACCGGATATTTAAACTTCTAAGATAGGAAAAAGAAAAACATCCCTTTAATAAGGAATTCACGATTACAGATTAACAAAACGATACAGAATAAGAATTTCATAAGTTCTAATACTGACAGCAACATTTTAGCGAGAAGGCAATATCTTATATTGCGATTTTATAAAGCTGCCTCTCAAAGTCCGTCTTTACGATGGAATATGCCACGGCATTTTGCGTCTTTCTTCAAGTGAAAGCAGTGGCGTGCATTCAACTCCAGCACTGCTGGGGTAAGCAGAAATAAGAATTTAATTTAGAGAATTAAAATTACAATGAACCGTACTTCACATTATCAAAAACATTGCACCCACTCTACTGCGATCTTTGTGGATGCCCATGCTCGTGCACTGCTCTCATCCCAGCTCAGACATCTTCGCTGGGGAAGAGAGGTGCGCGCACATCTAATTCAATGGGCCAAAGGCAGGCGGTGATCAGGGGGAAGCCGCAAAAACTAATGTACTGAACTCAGGTGGGTGGGGATTGACGACGTTTTTCTCCCTCGCACTGCTTCAAGGCTCGCCTGGCTCGCCTTACTTGCGAACGTGATTAGTCGTAAGCCAATAATAGCACAACGGAAAATTTGAATGGCTTGTTTTGTTAGTATAGATTAACGTTCCGTTTGTTCGAAAAGTTTATAACTTATAAAATTATTATGGAGCACATATTTCTCTCGCTGTAATGAGAGTGAACCAGAATGTTCAGCAGATATTTTATTAATTTTCTGAGGATGTTAGTACTGACTCACGTAATCAGATCCCTAAGACAGCGTATTCTTAGAGAATCAGTGTGTGTGGCAGGGCAGTGCGTGACGCAGTGGTGATCCATTGTAGTGTTTGTGATATTGTAGTGTTTACTCTAATTTCGTGAGGATTTGCAGTTACTTTGCAGTGTAGTAAGTCTTCCAATGAGTGTATAATATTGACGATATTTTGAGACCATTTGCAACGAGGCAGTAATGCGATAAGACGCAGGTAATAGAAAACGGTAGGCCAATACCAGCCATGGCTCAATTAAAAAGATTTTAAAAAAAATGGGGTACTCGGGGATGGGAGGGAAGCTGGGTGGCCGCTAGCATCTGGAGTATACAAAGTAATCACCGCACGCCCCTGAATGAAAGAAACCTCAACTTCAACGGAGCTTATCGGAGAAAATTTTAAACAATTAATTTCGACAGACTGAACTGTCACCATTCTAGAATTTTCGAAATATCTTAATTTTTCGTACATGAGGAAGAAGTCATTACATTTTTCTGTAACTAATAATTATTTTTCCCTAGGAGTTTCTATAGTCGAAGTACAGCTTCATCCACAAGTTTCAATTTTTTTCGCTAGATGGCCACCTTTCTTGAAATCGAGTAATAGCATGAAAGGAAATCATTCTGGCATCGCGGTACAACAAAAGGTACCGACATTGTTCGCAGAGAAGGCTGAAGCAGAGGTGGACGAGCGATACTTAGTGGGCTTTGAGGGAAATCTTTCCGAGAACACGGGGAATGGGCAATGTCCTGTGCGTGCACTTTTTCGTGATCCTCCAGCTTCCTAGTTCTCGCACAGCCCGCTACGGTACAGCACGGTAGGAAAATGAGTTCCACTCGGAACGTCAAGGCTCAGTTTGCAGTGCTGCTCACGTTCTTCCTATACAATTCGGACTTCTTAGTTTTTGCTCTCTCTTTTTAACATCTACGTATCGTGCTCCTTCTTGTTACTCAATAATTTCTACAATTTAATTATTAATCATTACTTCTGAATTTTAAAAAACCTTGCGTTGTTTCTCACTACCATCTAGTCCAAGACGCGCTTTTATCAAATACTATAGAGACAATACAGGACCGTTCTTCCACGCAACCGCGCAACCTTCCACGCACTCCCCGTTCTTCCACGCAACCGATGGAAACAAGTTCCCACTAGCGATCCTAGTGTCAGAACCTAGTAAAGTAGCGCCAAATAGAAATGTCAATGTGATTCTTACGGAAGAAACAAATAATTTAAATCTACCTAACGAAATAAGACTTATTTTTACCTACTCTCACTGTGATTTAATTATACTGAAGGGCTCAAATTACGGAAAATTATTATGTACAATGTGTTATAATACACATGAGAACATTGAACATTTAATGAACATATAATGAACATTATTTTCACGAATAAAGTTGTTACAAATGCAAGATTTTTCTTGCCATAACACTTCCACTGATACATTTAACCTTTTTTCCACTTACTTCCTTTAAAAAGCACTGTATCAATACATTGATACCTCTGCTTTCATACAGATTATTACACCCCTTACATAAAATATTCTGTAAGTGAATATTAATGATTTGCATTAATTGTTTTTTACGTCAAGTTAACTTTGACGAAAATAATTTAAAAAGTGTTAATTGAAAACATATTCAGTCTTAGAAAACTAATAGCGAATTTATTTGGATAGAAAAGCGTGGCATTCACGTACTGTTTAATCAGAATATGCGAGTTTCTTAATTTATACTTTTCATCCAAATTCTGTTAAGCATTTCTACAACCATCATATGGCACGGTACTACACAACCAACCACATACATTGGACTCAGCATTTTTCTGTACTAAACTTGTAGGACTATCTTCAGTGTTAATCATTTCTGCAATTTTCGTTACACATGATTCAATTGGGAATGGCAATGTGCAAGTAGTCTCCCAATTAAGTTATGTTATAGTTTTTAATGCATTTTATTACAAAGAGAAGTCAACTTGTATTAAACTAGCTTCATTCATGTTCAAGATTCTTTCAATTTTTACTTTTTATCACGAGGAAATGTGAAGAACGAACGCGAGTTCTCCTGTATTTTATCGTAAAACAGCCAAAAACTACAGAACTTTTTCCTGCCATACGTACAATGATGTAAAGAATAGTGTTGTATACTGCGATTTTTGTAGGAAGAGCTCTCAAGATAACTCAAATCCCATCTTCGCGATGGAATATGTCACGGCATTTCGCGTCTTTTCTCGGTCTTGCCGGTAGAAGTCGCATGATCGCAAACACTGCTTCATACGGTCGCGATCGTGCAAAATCTAGCGGAACGACTGTGAATGATACGAAATGCCGTGACATATTCCATCGCGAAGATGGGATTTGAGTTATCTTGAGAGCTCTTCCTACAAAAATCGCAGTATAAAATATGTTTTCCAGAAATCGACCAGACAATAAAATGAAAAGAAATCAAGCAGACAACAAACACCAACAGAGCACTGATGCACGCTCCATCTGGTGGCAGAACCTGGTACACCCTAAGCTCAGTGTTTCTCGATATATCGCGAAGAGTCCTGTATTGTCTCTATACTATCCACTATCCAATGTCTCAATGTCTATACTATCCAATGTCTTTGGTCTCTATATAGTATTATAGTCTATATAGTATTTGCTTTTATGCTGACTTTTCTGTCGAAGTTGACAGCACTGCACTGCCGTTCCGCCTCGCTCCGCTGTGGAGTATCAAGAAAAAGTGCACGCAGTGTAGTAAAAGAACAGGACACGTAATTATTATAATAAGCAAAACTGGAAATTGATGGATAACTTATTAACCTCTAGCCGCGTGCGAGGAGACAATTGTTTCGTTACTCAGAAAACATAAAACAATGAAAAAGTTTATATTTTGTCTTCAAATGCATATATTTGACTATGTTAATTTGCGTTTATCATACCAAATGTTTCAATCATATTCTTATATTTAGTGCGTCACTGCTTACAGAGAAAACCGATATCATCTGGCATGTGGGAGAAAGAAACCTCAGTATTCGAGAGAGGTTTCAGAACAGCAATGTTTCCTGCTGCTTGAGAATAGTTTACCTTTTTACATTAGAGTTTTATTACCAGTAAATAATTAAGAGTCCACACAATGTTTAGAAAACATTTTGGCTACAGTGAGGTATTTTTTGAAAATGTCCTGCTGCATGGCCCTTAGTAAAATAATATGTATTAATATATTATAAGTTGAATGAATTTTGAAAGTGGTCAAATGAATTTTATACACAAAGTTCTCAAATGTATGTGGGAATTGTGTATTTTACAATCTGAAGACAAGCATGTCGCTTGCACGGATGCTCACACATTCGTGCAAGAGTCATTGTAATTTATCTGATCAGGGAACCTGTAACATTGTATTTACCTGAATAGAAGACAACTCCCTGATTTTGAAGAGGCCTGAAATAATTAACTAATTCTTCCTGTTTAGTCAAAATAAATTAGTGTATTGTCTAATTGAGTACAAAAGAGTCTTCAGATCATACAGGATTTCAGGCGTGTAACTTATTTGCATCAAGGAAATGATAAATAACATACTTATTATAATCAGAAACGTATTATAATATGATATTATAATAACCAGAAACTTATTATTATATTATAGTTGGTTACATTTATTTGATAGGATTGGCACTAAGCAGGACACTTTTGTAGTATTTGCAACAAGTTAACAAGTTTGTTTGAATTGTAATTGTTTTGTAGGAAAGGACAAGCTCTAAGTTAGTAGTAGTCAACAGCCATAACAATAAATTTGTTTATAATAGTATTCATTCATTTATTATTGCATATTATTTTAACTTCGTTGGAAAAAAATATGAAGTTAGAACATTTTTTGCTGGTGTGAGTTGGAAGTAAAAATTAAACGTTCTAGTGGGCCTTGTTGCGATCCCTTATGACAACAAGATTATCTGAAATGCAGACATTGTGTATTTGAATCTTCAAATACACATATATATATATACTTAAAATATATATTAAATATATGTAAATTTTACATACTCAAAACAGAAGCAATAGAGCAAGAAAGAATACTTGAACTTTCTTAAAAACACAACAATGCAAACTGAAAAACAGTTCCATTTATCTATTACAGCATTTGTGCAATTTAAAAAATTATATTTATTTAATACTTTTGAATAATAAGAAGAATATATTAATGACTAAATAAATTAATTAAAAACATGTATTTTTAATAATTTCTCAATGTATTAGGATTGATTAAAGAAATACTCATATTTTTTAAAGTTTATGAGGTTTTTTATGTTGATGAATCATTTTAATTTTCGTAAATAAAAAAATATCAGTCACACTATACTTCGATTTATTTAGCCCCTACGTAAATCGGTCCCCTACATAAATCAATGGCCCCGACGTAAATCAGCGGCCTCTATGTAAATCAACTGTTAGTGTCATCTATATTCATTTTCCAAAACTATTAAATGATTTTTATTTTATTTTGTATGACAAAATTTATTCTATTTTGTATTACGCTTCTTAATCTTAAAATTGTCATTACGATTTTGTCTCTTACTTTGTATTTGTTATTCAACGCTGGTACTGGAGCTTCTAATATGAACACTTTTCATAAATGTATTGGGATAACTAGCCTGTTGTATCTATATTTTTAAAATTTAAAAAATGGTATTTTGCCAACCTGTTTCTATTTTCAATTACGGTAATTAAACTGGATATATTTTTATTGTTTAGCTACTTATACGAGATACATGTACAATATTTATCAGATGTAAAGAACAAAATAAAAAAGAAACAAACATCTTGTTTTACTATTTTTCCATTTATTTACTTTTATTCATAAATCATCAAAGTTTTAAGTGTCCAGGATCTAAAGTGATACCAATACATAAATATGACGTCCTGATGATGGCAGGATTTTCAACACTAGCTAATAGCTAGGTCGAATTAAAACTCTGTATGGAGGAGAATTCAAGCAGCCGGCTGCTCCAATCAGTAGCTTCACTAATCAACAACGGATACCAGATGGATACCCTTAAAAACAGTCCATGGACCATGCTCAACATTTCCTTTCCCTCCCTTACACATACTACACTACAACATATCGGGAGCTTATAGTCCATCTCCACAGGGGTGGTGCACAGCTGGTGGAAGATACCTGGATGGGGAAACCCTGAATGTCTATTTGTAGGTCTGCTCCAGATCTCATCCAAGCTCATTGCTATCTTCCATGATAAAAAACATGCACTACACTTATAGGACTAGATGCTATATGCATTAAAACCGGGATTGATGCACAGTATTGAAATAACTTGGTAGATTTCAAGCACACTCTTTGCAACAGAAAGGCTGCTCTAATGGAGATTAAAAACTAGCCATAATTGCAGACTTCTTTCCATCATGAAATAATTTTTATTTCATTACGATATGTTAACATCATCTCTATTTACATTCAAATGATAAACATCTAGCAACCTCATGGTAATTTAATTCATGTAGAAAATGTAGTTTTGGGTTTAGAATTGTCAGATTCTTTTTCCAAACAGTCCGAAGTGTTTTTGTTAGCAATTTTTTCCCCCCCAAAGAATTTAACTTTATCTCAGTCCATCTCAAGATAAGGTCGGCAAGCAGATACTGAGCCAGTTTATTCGGTCTCTACTGTCATTTACTCTCCGTATTAAACATATAAAATATTTTGTTAAAATTGTAATAAAGTGAGACTTCCTGACCAAACCTCCCCAAATATACTCATAAAGAAATCTTCCTTCCCAAATTCACTTCTGAAAAGTAAAAAACCTCCAAACTAAATCCCCTTAACCTTGGCAACAGAAAAGAAAGGATGTGATTAGAAAATGGTTTTGTGCCATCTGGGGATTGACAACAATGACATAAGACAATTGAATTGTTGCCTTTTATGTGGCGATACAGCAAGAATCAGGTCATGAGGCCTGCTCTTCTGTTTGATCACCCAAATTCATTACGCTCCTTTCACCAAAACATGGATGTTTCTGGTGAAAAATATTGATGTTTTAAAAACAGACTACTCTTCAATATCTCTTCTTCAGACCATTACACATTATTTCTATTATTAGAAATGGAGATATAGGTGATACTTGTTATTGTTTAGTTTATTGCCTGTGTCAGCATTACACAGCTTGAAGTCTTCACTTGGAAAGGCAATGTAAAAACAAAATTTATTTCACTTATTTTTAATAAGAACAGTAGAAACCAAATGTAACATATGGGGGAGAAGTATAATCTGTGCACATTTTCTTGAGCTCCAGAATCTCTTCTCCTCCCTTTTACTACACGACATAGTTAAATAACGAAAGTACCAACAAAACGTTTAAAACACTAGACGTTTTCGCTCCTGAGTTATTACTAGAGACTGGAAAAATATGTAGCATGAAACAGTCAAAATATGTACATAAATATGTAACGATAACAGTAATATATAATATGTAAAATCAGATATAATATGTAATATTGAATTGCACTAATTATAAAACACATTAATGTATTATGAAATTACCTTTATAAAAATTTCCTAAACAAAATTTAAAAATAATACAAATGTTATACAAATCATTTAGAGATCACAAGTTGATGCACACTTTACATAATACAACTTTTCATCAGTAGTAAAAGCTTCATGTACAGCAAACCAGAACCATAGTTTTGCAGTCAGACTAAACGCAATAGAAGACATCGATACAAATTGGGGGGATATCTACGACCAGCAACCAATCATTGCCATTTCCAGCACTCTCACAGAAGTGTACACATTGGCAATTGCCCAAGTTTCTCGGAAATCCAGATTAAAGGTAAGGAAATGCAACGTCAGTGACACACTTTACATCAAGAGGTGAAAATGATGTCAGTAGCTGACGTCACGCACCCTTCCATCACTGAGATAACTGAAGCAGGCACACTGGACAATGAAAACATCATGTTTCTTCATGTTAGGCTCTTGGAGCAGACAGCACTCAGAAATAATGTATGAAAAATGCTGATTGTTTTTAAAATACTTCTTTTCAGTAAAAATAATTGGTTTCCTCCAATAAAATTGAAGGAAACCAACAAAAAAATTTTTTTAAAAATTCATGAAAATAGAAAAATATGTAAAATACATAATACAGTACTAAATATGTAAAAATATGTAATAAAAAACTTGGATATTGTTTTAAGATGGTGACGGTTTGCCAAGATTAGAAATTTGAGAACGAAAAGTAGAGAGAAAAAAATATGTGTAATTACATAAAAATCCAGTCTCTAGTTATTACTTATTTACATTGACAATCAAACCAAAGAATGAAACCCAACCAACTCTGCTTAATCTGTCAACATAAGACCACCCCTTGTTTTCGAATGAGATCTTTAGGAAAGAAAATCTTATCTTATGTTTGGGTAAATACAATGTTACAAAATTACGTTATATTTTGATTGAAATTAAGGTGATACAAATGTAGTCTTGTGAATAATGTATCTAATAAAATATTAATATTAATAATTATAATAATTTGTTCCACAAAATTTCTGTAAGAACTTGGCAAAACTTTCAGGTCATTCAATAGACATTTGTGAAAATGAGCTCAAAATTCGGCATTTTCAGAAATGCTCAAACACTGTTTTCTCAGAAACGGCGGTTTTCTTCAATTTTTGGGATGTATACTGCACTGTTTAAGATGACATGAAATTCATTTTGCTGTATTCTTTTGCTTTTCAAAAATTACACAAATGTAAATTTTTTAAAATATCTCTCACACCTTTCATATGTAGATTTGCAGCGATTCATATATATTATTGCATTGTAGTGTGGAAGTGCTTGAAATGACCAAGAAAGTGTTTCGAAAAATGAAAAGATTTCTTTAAAAAAAGGCTTCAAATTTTGCATTTACAGTAACGCTTGAATGCCATTTTCTCACAGAAGCTTCCAAATTTGAAAATGAAAATTTCCTTGTATGAAAGGTTCATTCTTCTATAATATTATTAAAGTAATATTTCGGTTCTATTGGGAATAAGAAAAACTGAGAAAATTTTTTTAAAATGTACTTAGGGTGGCTGTAGATGGCAGCTGTCTAGATGGATGTGGCTAGTCCAGAACCAAAGAAATTAGAAAACTAATACACGAAAGTCTGTGCCATTCTGTGGACACTACTAGTTTCTTTATACACTCCATCTTAAACAAAAGGAAACTTAAGATGGTGGAAGAAATAATATTTGAGTAGAGGAAGATTTTCATAATTATTTAACAGAGTATAAGGAAATCTATGTTATGGAAAGGATTAGTATTGATGAATGGGATTTATGACGATCAAAGGGAGAGATACAACTGTATCGTAATGTGGCATGTTTTTCCACAAGAGGAAAATTAGCGAGCTAAAAATTTCAATCCGAGAGATACAGGGCATTTGGTAACAGCTATCGCAGAACAGTTATACTTAGAGCTTAAGAATAGAATACAGTTGGCTTTTGTGAAAACCTATGCGAGTATGGCTAAAAGTAAATTTTCTTTACAGATAACAAAGCAGACTTGGGTACTAGTGGATTTTTAGGGAATGAGATTGGAATTGCCATGTCTTGTTATGAAAAATTTAATTAAACAAATGGTACTTGGGATGGATTCTTTGCAAATGTAGGATGCTATAATTGATTTAAAACAAGGTAGAAAAATGTAGAGAGATTCTAGTAATCAGAACATCATAAAGACTGTTGAGAATGAAGACATTTTTGAAACCAATTACAAACACGCAGCTATTGAAAATTCTGGTGATCAACTTTCTGTAAAATTATATGATGTTTGCCAGTTAATGGATGAAAACCATAGGGATTGGTTGAAACTATTATTAGAAGAATCTGTTGAAACATTTAAGGAGTCACATGAACCTGTAAAAGAATGTGAATTTAAACTTGAACATGCTGACTATTCACCATTTAAAGAAAAGACATATCCTATTCCACAAGCTTACTGAAAAGGACTTAGAGAAATTGAATGATGAAATGATGACAAACAAGATTGTTATTATTAAGACAATTACTGCATACATTAATCCTAATAATTATTGTTCGAAAGAAAACAGGACATTTAGGCCGTGTTTGGATACTCGTAGATTAAATGAAGTGACAATACCTATTTTGGAATTCGACCCCAAAATTAGATGAAATGTTGGTTCAACTTCCATGGAGCTAAATTCTTTACTTCATTGAACCTTACAGCATCATATTGGCAATTAGCCATACAAAAAGATGGTAACAAATTTACAAGTTTCTTATTACAAGGGAATTCTTATTTCTTTTCTTCGTGTCCCATTTGGTCTTAAGAATTCAGGGCATGCCTTGATACATTATTTGAATGAAATTATTCCAGCAAAATTGAATATCATTAGTGGTAATGGTGTTACAAAGTGAAAACAGAAATGATAAAAAAAATTGCCACTCTGAGAAATGTGAGAGAATTAAAGGAAATGCTAGAGATTTATAATTATTATGCTCAGTTTTGTCAAAATTATGCCTTATTTGTGCAACCAATGATTGAATTTATTAAGAAAGGTGATTGTAAAATGGGAATGGTCTGAATTTTGCCAGGAAGCATTTGAGGTAGTAAAAAGGACAATTTCAACAAGCGTATGCAATTGAATATCCTGATTTTAATAAAACTGTATTTACAAACGGATACTAGTTAGTTTGGGTTAGGGGTACATTATATCAATTTAAAGACAATGGGAAAATAGCTATTGTTGCATTGGAAAGTAAGGTGTTACAGTTGAGTGAAAAGAAATTTAGAATGACAGAAACGGAAGCTTTATCTGTTGTGTGGGCATCGAGAAACCTAAAAGTATGGTCCACAGGTGGATACTTAGCAACAATAACTGACCAAAGCATTAGTATTTTTGATGAGTCATTGTACACATGATAGGTTATTGCAATGGAGTGTGTTACAACATTCCATGTTTTATATTGAATACAGTAAAGGAGAAAGGAATTTCATTCCAGATTATTTAAGTAGATAGTAAGTAGTAATATGAGACATGCCCTTTAGAAATGAATATGGATACTACGCAAAGATTATCTGAGATTGAACCACATTTGACATGAGAGAATATTACAAAAATTCACAAAAGTGAAGATTTAGTGATTAATCAAATCAAGAACTTGATGCTCAATGGACAAGAGGGTGATAGTGATCAATTAGTAAAAAAGTATCTTCATGATCCAAACCTTTAAAATTGTTATAAGGGAATGATATTGTTTAGGACTAATAAAGAACCTGCTCGATATAAAATCTGGATACCTGAAAAGAAGGTAGAACAATTTAGTGATTTCAGAACATGAACCTACATTATGAGAGAAATAAAATTTATAAAATTGTTAGTTCAAGTTTGTATTGGCAATACAAGCAAAGACAAATTAGAGTAATCATTGGGAAATGTAAGAATTGGCCTAATATTAAATTCAAGAGGAATCTTGGAATCAATAATTCCTAGTGAGTCTAAAGAAATGTTCACATCAGATTTATAAGCACATTACTAAAAAGTAAATATGGAAATCAGTATTTTTTTGTTATAATTGAAGTGTTTATTAATTTAGTTCAATGTTATGCAATAACAAAACTGGCCACCAAAAATTGTTTTCAGAAATTTAAAAAAGGTAGAAAGTAAAAATTATTGAATTGGCAGGAATCCAAGAGAAACTTCTAACAGATAATAGATCTCAGTTCACTAGTAATAAATGTAAATCAGAATGAGGAAATTTATGAATTAAAAAGACATTCATAACCATAAAACATCCTGAATCAAATCCTTCTGAAAGGATTATGAGGCAATTATCTTTTTAATGTAAACATCAAGCATGATTTCAATTATTACTGTAAATTGATTTGTGCTTAAATTACATTTTTCATGCTTTCATTCATTACATTCCTCATTCCTCTACTTTTGAAGCTCATTTTCAGAAACTGGGAATGATTTATTTAGGCCCAGTTGTACAAACTAGGAATAAAGCACAGATAAATTTTATTCCACGAATACAACAGTTTGTGCAAAGTGGGAATAGTTCTTATCCATAGAATAAACTCGTGACAAATTATTCCATTGTTTTGCGAAGATATTCAGTAGATAAAGTGAAATAATCTTAAAGTAGAAGTAGCAGTGAGACGTGTACTGTGCTGTGAGACATGAGCTGTACTGTGTAGCAATCGAATTTCCCGATAGCAATGATGAATTCTCGTTCGGAGTATATTTGTCTTTGTAAAAACGATGAAAGTTTCGACTCAGGCAAGATATATTGAACAAATACGAGGATGAAGAGTTTTAAATAGTTTTCTTTCAATCCAAATGCACAATGTGAAAGGGTTTGGATTATGTGAAGGATGATTTGAATCATTGGACAGAGATGTAAACATGCATTTTATACTTGTACAAATTATATATACAACTGCTCTTTTTTGATTCGCTGCCTAGTGCCCTAGAAAAGATTTTTTTCTCAGAGACTTTTTTATCTCAGAGAAACTGGGTGAATTTTTGCTCCAATTCCACTTGTTGCAGTATAGTAAAAAAATTCATTTTTCCATGAAATTAAGGTTTGATAAACAAAATAATATTTATCAGAAAGGGAAGCTGTTAGATACAAATTGAGACCATTCTTTTTCTTTCTCATGAAGTATTCCTCAATAATTTATAATCATTGTAGATTCACAACCATGAAGTAGAAATTTGAAATATAGATAACAGAATTTGGTCTGAGTGAATAAGACATTAACCTTTTAATTAGTATCGCTTTTAAAACCTTTAATTGGTATCGCTGGTCTGTGATACCGCTCATGCTTAATTTCTATAATTCACGTGTTATTTGACAACATTGAACGTATCTGCTAGTCTAAAAATGAACATTTGTTTGTGTAAATATTTATGATGATGCAAAAACTTCCAGTTCGAGTCCCGGTCATGGCAGGATTTTTCACAAGATCTCAACACACACATTTGGGAACCGGGGGAAGCTTCGTTGAAAGAGAATGAGTCAATGGGCGGAGTGAGAACGAGTGTAGTGGAATACCACAGGGTTGGTGAGACAATATCAAGAAATGATGGGCTGAGGTGATTCAGGGCTTCAATTGATGTTACTGCAGTGCCTTCTAGTCCTGACAGTGGCAGGATTTTCGACACTAGCTAGATAGCTAGGATGAATTCGGCTGCTTTCTGGAGAAGAATTCTTGAAGTCGGTTGTTCTGATAGGTAGTTTTCCGTGGTTTCTCAATTGAACGCCAGGCTTATGCTGGTGAAGTACCCTAACAAATGCGCCACGGACCGCACGCGATCTTTCCTTCCTCTTGTCCTATCTTCACCCCTTACTTACACATATTTACACTTACATGCATCACACTACAGCAAATGACGGCAGACAAGTCGAGACCTAAGGCAGTACTCCGCTGGTAGGACATACCTAGTTGGGAGGAAAACCTAGCCGACATGTAGGTCGGCGCTGGATCTCATTATCCAGCTGTGGAAGATCACCGATACATCCCAGGGAAATCATTCACTACACTTACAGGACAAATGGCAGCCGTTGACATGCCCGGAATCATCAAATAATCAATGGGGGGTAAGCACACCACTTGGAGAATTTCTTCATAATAAATGTGTTCATTGTTGGTAGTATTTGAATTATTTCCAATTCATGTTCATTCTCTTGCTCTTGTTCAGTTTCAAAATTATGATCATGATCTCTATAATTACAAGTTATCTCGTAGTTTTGGTATCACTAGGCGAAAAAAAAATACTTAACGCAATTGATATCGGTGGTATCTATACCACACCTCACAAAAATAGTATTACGTAACTCTCAAAAGAAACCACTAGTGAAGCTCTTGTTTAGAGATAGATCTACACTAAGAAGGAAGGTACTGAGCTGCTGCATGTGCAGACACATCAATCAGTGATTGTTGCATAAGTGTGAACTTGCCGGCGCGATATGTCAGGCCACAATACCAATTAAAGGTTAAAACAGTTTGCCAATGTTTTGGAATATTTTTATTTCATCATCAGAGCAGATGGTAAAAACATAGATATACAATTGGTAATTACAACATACGGTAAATACTATAATATAACTCGCACATATTTTTCAAAAATTACTAGCTGAAAGTTGGGGTGCAGGTAATATTTGCGTCAAGGTCGGTATCGTGAACTTGAAACGTGTTGCACGTGGTTCCATTCTTTCTCGGCTCGGTCGTATTGCTAGATGCTGCATGATCGCGACCGTATCAAGCAAGCTGCTTTTTTTTTAGATTACTTCCCGTAAAATTAGGGGGCCGGTAATATTTGAGGGCAGGGTATATTCAAGAATATACAGTAATAGCATGGTACTACATGTAATGATCACAAACTGCTAGTCAGAGTGTATCACAATTCGTAGTTTGTTGTAGAGTCTATCAATATGGTTACAACCATAGAGGGAAGACTCCCAAAACAACTCCACATCGAATGGTTACAGTGTAAGGATCCATCCCACCATGTGCATGGATTCAAAAGGGGCAGAAACTGTGCAAAACTTTAGAAGCAAAAAATATTTCAACAAAACACTACCGAATGCAGTACAAACTTTCTCTTTCACAGATGCCTTTTTGGATACACATGAGATAGTTATCCTAGGAATAAAAATAAGTTGTACAATAGGAGGAGTTGTTTATTATCAGAGAAAGCAATTCTTAGGTGATGTAGAGATATCTTTAGAATATCACGATCTGCATACACGATGCACAAAAAAGTAATGGCACTCTTCAATTTACAGTAGCTTCACACTGCTAGATTTAATGTTTTTCTTAATAAGTATCAACAACTTTGCAATGACTTCTTCAGAATTTGAAACCTCTGATGGGATATCAGAAATACCACTCCCTTGTCAGCCGCTATCTGTTACAGAAATATTATTCGAATAACAATACTCCATTTTCCCAGTCCCCATTGCACACTTTTCAAGTACATCTTTTAATTGAAAAATAACAAAACCCAAATTATGTTTGAGTGTTAGAAGAGGAGACAATGGGAGATGCCATGAGGGTACAGTGTGTGAAACATAATGTGTGTCTCTGCATGCATGTGTTTTTTTGGTGTCATGAGAAATTTTATTATCTTCAAAACTTGTAATGGGTTTATTTCCACAAAAAATTAATAAGAACTGGGATATTTGCAAAAAACAATTTTTCAAAACTTTGAGCTCTAATATTTTGGAATTGCTTCAAAATTTTCACCCCTCTCATAAAATGTCAAAACAAAAGCTTAAATGAAAATTCAGCAATAGCTCAGTAATTCAGTAGTTTCTCAACGTACATGTAATTACACAAAGTTTTCCCAAAATTTTTAACTGAAACGAGTGGTGTTACAGAAAACTGCTACTTATCAACACCAAAAATCGTCACAAATGAGCATACTCGCTCTCGCTCTCTCCCCTCTCTTGAAAAATATTTGGTAATTTTCTCTACACACATGTAATGAAATGAAGTTTTCCAACATTTTTATCTGAAACTAATGTTGCTATAGGTTGGCACAGACTTTTTCACATTAGTTAGTTTCGTAACCTTTTTAGTCTAGTCTAACTTTCCAGTACTGCCCCACCCTCTTCAAAGCTGATACCTATCAGCACCAAAACAAAATTTTGTCACATTTGAATGAATTGAAATATCTTTAAGAATTCTATTACACAAGAGTAAAAAAAAAAAGCCCTATAAGCCTAATATTTCAAAAAGAACAAAAGAATAGATCTAAATGACATTAATGTAGTGCATTTAGAATTAACCATACAAAAAGTATAAAGAAATAAATTAATGCTGTTTTCGAGAAAATTTCATTCAGGTGTTTCTGAAAAAGCTGAATTTTGAGCCCATTTTCAGAGAAAGGAAACGTTTTCGAGAAACTTTATAAGACATTTCAAGCACTTGTACTCAAAAATGAAATAATGTATACACTCATACATAACTGGTAATCTAAATATTAATAACATGCAAAATATTTAAAAAAGAAAATAGAAAAGAAAAGAAAAAAAAGAAGAAAGAGAGAGAAAGAGAGAAAGAAAGAGAGAAAGAAAGAAAGAAAGAAAGAAAGAAAGAAAGAAAGAAAGAAAAGAAAAAAAAAAGTGTAATTTTTAGAAAAAATAAAAGAATACAGCAAAATGGTATTTGAAAAGTTATTCAGTGCAAGTAGCTCTATCCGTAGAGGAAATTTACTACACAAGATTTATTCTCTTTTTCCTTATCAATGCCTGAAAATTGCATTTTCCAGTGCACAGTTACAATACATATTCTTACAAAGTAAGTACGAGAAAGTAAAAACATGCTCAAAATTGTTTCTTATGCTTCAAAAAGCTCACGTGAAAAGTTAAAAAATATGACTTATCACCTTCACTTCTCCTACCCTTTAATTTCTCCATATTTCAAGAGATTATTTTGTGATAGGTTGCACTATAAGCTTTATTAGTTAACTTACCTGAGATCAGAAACACTTGTCCTTGAACAGATGCAGCCCCGCCACCCACTTGACTTGTAGAATTCCTTGAGAAGGATTCATTACTTTTAACCAGCAACTGATTTTTTGCTCCAGAAATTGGAGCATATAAACAGGGTTGAACTTGAAGATACAGGACCCCTAGGTAAACAACAAATTCAATTCCCCTTTTTAGTTTAACAATAATTTAGATTAATTTAATTAAACAATAAAATGGACAAAACATTTAAAAATTAATATAATACATAATATTTATTATTCAGAAGGAGTTTGCTAAATTAAGGGTTTTATATACTAGTATTTTTTGCTGGAATACACACATATGTATTTCTCAAGCATGTTCTCAGATGTAAAATTAGTAAACATCCTCTGTATAGTAATATATGTAACAATAATTAAACAAATATAATTGATAATAATAATAATAATAATAATAATAATAATAATAATAATGGTCATTAACAGATCTGGAAGACATCTCAAGATTGATCAGAACACAGCTCAATGAGCACTGAATGAGACACCCCAAAAGCTGCAAGAGAACAAGTGACCCTCCCCATATCCTTGGGAGGAATGGGCATCATTGACATCGCATATCTCCACAGCAAACAAATTAATAACCCGAGACAATATTTTCACAGCAAACAGGCATCTCTCAGTATGTTTTGAGTCATCTACAAAGCCGATGTGAATGTAACACCCTTGCATCTCGCAAATAAGAATTTCACCTTGCAGTGTAAATCCAATGAGCCAATCAATTGCAGTGTAAATCCAATGATGCCATCCAGACTGGAAATCAAAAGCATTGCATGGAATACATGCCAACCAGCTGGAGAACGAGGATGTTGACAAGGAGTCAACACACTTATTGATTACGAAAGAAAACTCATTTGGTGAGACAATGAGGTTAATGATGGCTATTCGAGACAGGGTTATACCAACAAGAACTTATCGAAAGCATGTCCAAAAAGAAGCAAACATAAATGATAAATATAGGAAATGTAAAAGCTCATCAGAAACCACAGAACATTTAATTGGATTGTGTCAACCTCTAGCAAGCACAAATTCATAAAGAGACATAACAATGTGGCGAAAATCCTTCAACATTTAATAGAAAACCTAATGAAAGTCCCTTTTTTAAATTTGAACCTTTGAATGTTATTGACAACCAGAATATAAAGCTATAATGGGACAGAAAATTAAGAATAGATGTTACTGCACTAGCCAACCACCCTGACATCTGGTTCTAAGACAAAACTAGACAGGAGGTGCCTGTTATTGCCTTTGCCACTCCTCTCCCTCGTAACATCAGTACCACCTACAATACAAATATTAGTAAATATAAAGATATGGCTGATGAGATAAAGAAGCTCTGGAAGATAAAATAATTTATATTTCCGTTCTACCATTAGAAAACTGAAACATTAAGAAAATGCTAAAAATGTAGTTTGGGTGGCGATAGATGGCATCTAGCACGAGAATGTGGCAATTCCAAATAGGTAGCCCAGACCCAAGGAAATAGAAAACTAATACAGGAAAGTCTGTGCCATTCTGTAGCACCACTAGTTAACTTTGTGCCACTTTTCAGCTGCTACATATCTATACCTAAAAGACATATTTTCAACTTTTTTTTTTAAATTTTGTGGTCCCCTTATAGTAAAACTGAAACATGACTAAGAATTTTATAAGGAGTAAAACAAGTTCTATATGAAAATTTTCATTTAAAAAATTGGAGCACTTTTTGAAAAAATATATTTGAGCATTTCAGAAAATGTGAAATTTAATCAGTTTAACGGAAAACTTTTTAGTTTTTTAAGAAATTTCATCAGAAAGAATTTCAAGCACTTACACCTCTACTGTGATATACCAAAATATATAATATTTTGTTAATAATATTGGTTGTAAATGGAGTGGACAAAAGGGTATGCAAATGGCGATATACGTCCTTAGCAACGCCGGCGCAGTGGTTGGCAAGGTCAACAAACTGCATTCAGGCCTTGAAGAGATGGGGGCGCTGGCTAGATAGACAAATAAAATAATGTATGATTGGTCTGAAAAGGAATGACTGTCGCGGGCTTGGCTACTTGGTTTGATAAGAGATGAATGGACTGGCTAAGGGAGAATAGACTGTCTAATTTGGTCGTTTTGTTTTAAAAAAGAGGAACGAAGGACGGATACCGAAGCGTTGAGGGCGAAAGAACAGGGAGAACTGGACATTCTGATAG
This sequence comes from Acheta domesticus, assembly GCA_031308135.1. Lineage (NCBI taxonomy): Eukaryota > Metazoa > Arthropoda > Insecta > Orthoptera > Gryllidae > Acheta > Acheta domesticus. The sequence continues at coordinate 97,860,113 of JAHLJT010002630.1, read as the reverse complement.
TGGTCGTCGAGCAGTAAAGATCGCTCGCGAGATCAACATTAGTGAAGTAGGACTTGTAAGCTTCGAGTGAGATTCAATAGTTTTCCGGAATCTGGAAGTTGATGTGCGACGGGAAGTTCGATTAGGACTTTGAAAGTTTTTTTCTTATATTGCGGTTTTGGACTTTAATATTTTACCACTAGTTGGGGAAGACTAAGAACTCTGAATACCAATTAAGAACCGGTAGATATTCTAGTCAGTGAGGGCTGGATGCGTCGGCAACGTCGCAAGATTAGAAGAGAGAAGCGGAACTTGGGATCGCCTACATTCAAGTGAGAAGAGACTGCGGGGTGTCTGCGACCAAGACGGTAAATAAGACTGCAGTACAAAAGATATATATTTTAAAACGAGGTCATGACCTAAGGACAAGACAATTGTTAATAGTGTAAATAAATTGTTGAATTTTTTTCTTTTGGAAATGAAAAGATTTTCATTTAGTCAATCAAAATTGTTAAATAGTTAGAAATAGATAATTATTCCCTTTCAGATTCCTTGCCATACTGTACAGTTGGCAGATCAAGTAATCGGCTATCTAGGCGATAGCGATTATTCATAACGGGACCCATTGACCCAGCTAGCCGGACATTTATACATTTGTTGAAATTAGCTGTGGAAGCATTGGTCATTTTTAATTAACGTAACCTGTTTCTGGCGCCCAAAATTTTAATATAAATTCGGAACGGGTCACGATTATAACCGTCTTGATGAATGATGCCAACGATCTCGTAAGAGTCTATGACGAGACGTTGTCGGTACATTTCACTACATATGCAATAATCAATAAAGAATGCCAGTGAAGTGAATATTAACGACCTGAGAGCCTTTTCAAAGAAAATACATTTGTGTAATTTTTAAAAAGGTAAAAAAATTCAACAATATGGCGTTCTATCATATTAAAGAATTTAGAATTATCCTAACAAAAAATTTGAAGAAAAAATGTAGGACCTTTTTGAAAAAATTATGTTAATAATATTACCCATATTTCATTCAAAACTACTAAGATTTTTAAAAAAATGTATATGTTCAAGATGTAATTCTCAAAAATTTCCCAGTTTTGCAATATCTCTCCCTCTGTCTACCCCTCCCTCCCTGCTCTTTCAATGCTCGTTGCCAACATTTATTCTTATTCAACTAATGTTAGTACAGGAGAAGGTGTAGGTATTCTGGAACTCAAGAAAATGTGTGGGTATAATAGAAATGTACATGGTGAATAGACATTCATGCATGTATCAGTTTATGAGAATATATATTCATGCAGATTCATGTTTCTATGTCCAGGGAGCCAATGCAGAAAGTCAACTGATATAAAACGTGTTTTCCCTCAATACACATCAATGGATTAACAATCCATTCTATTTAAAACAACCGGCATAACAAATTATTTGTATTTCAACATTTTCAAAAGATTATATCGTGAAACTAACTAAATCTGTGACAAATTTGATTTTTACCACAGTGACCCTGACAATTTTTCAACTCTGTAAAAATTGCCTAACTGAATAGTATTTGATACCATTTTCTCTTACATTTCATGATGTAGTTGTGTTAAATCATTTTGTAATACAGTTTTAACCAAGATATTTGTTGATAGTTTCTGTTTAAGACTTGTTTTTACTTTATCTATTTGATATGCTTTGATTTCTCTTATATGAGCTATTTCTCTCATGAGAGCGTCATACACGATTCCAAATTTGTCACTGACTGACACACATTACTATCATTCAATGATACTCTAATTGATTTATGAATTATATACTTATTACTTACATATACAATAAAACTTGCTCAACATGGAACGTGTATAATGCAGAAATCTATCTAATGTGAACATGAATCAGGGTCCAACCAAACATAAGTTCTACTGTGTTACATTGTATAATGTGGAAACTTGTCTAATACGGAAATAAATACTGGTTCCTTGAGGAGTTGAGTAAGTTGCTTTTTCATATTTATTACTAACATCTGAGGAATTGAGGAAGTTTGACTGTATTATTAAGAATATATTAAATACTTACATATGATAAATAAATTATTGATTACTACTATCTTGGTAAGTGATATTCCTGTAAATAATGAATCAATGTTCGGCCCCATGGCTGAGATCGCTAAGGCAGCAGTGTCGTGGCAATCTCGGACCGCAGGGTCGCGGGTTCGAGTCCCACCTTGGACACGGGTGTATTTGTGTATGTCTGTATGTGTGTGCCGTCCTTTCATTCCTCACTATCATCATCATCATCGTATCTTCCATACCCCCAGGGCTAACAATCCTGGGAGACAAAAATGGGATTCAGCAAAAATGTTGATCCCCCCCCCTTAAGAATGGTTCATGTCCTGCCTCCGAGATAATGTTTCCGAGCCCCAGAAAAAAGGCAACACGTACACACGGACCGAGTTGGCCTTTACGCGTGCCAAAAAAAAATGTGACAAGGTTCCTGCACACTGCACCGTATATCTAAATGTCTGGTGGTAGCAATATTACTAATTGTTACATATTTGTGTTTTTTATTTCCCTTTATTCCAGTAATCTAAATATTATCTGATTTAGTTAAATATATTTTTATATGTTTTTAACTGGTAAAATAGTTCAAAATTGCTTTTTCATATTGTATTACTAACATCTGAGGCCCCCTTTGATTTACAACCCCCCAGACAGCTGCCTACTTGACGTAGGCAAAGACTGCTCTTGCAATTTCACTTTCCACAGTAATTTCCATAGTTATGGATGTATCACTTGGTTTGTACCTTGAGGTCTTCCTTGTTCTTGTAAAGGTGTCATCACTGATTTTGGTCTCAATTCCGGCAAATGCACTCTTTCCTTTAAACAAAACAGGAGAATGTGTGTCCACAGAGTCTATGTTGCCATCTAAATGTTGAGCAATCTTCTGAGAATTATTTTCAGAGCTGTCCTTTTGGCTAAGCATTAATGCTTGAACTTCACCAGTGACTTGATTCTTCACAGAAGGATCTGGGCATAAAATTGGAAAAGATGAACATCAGAAGACATGAAAACAAGTTTTGAACATTTTCTCCATGTCAGTTGATTTTTTATGAACCATTGCCATATGGCTGTAATTATACTTTATTCATTATATTTTATGCCGTAAGGCTAAATAGGGAACTTGATTCATTATATTTTATGAGAATTGTAGTAAAACTAACCATTTTTGCTGAGTTCATTATTAAAACAAATTCTTTGGGTACGTAACATACACCCCACAAAACGTTTTTAACATTAATCTCTGAAGAGCCACCTTGGCAATTTTACTATGACTTTTGCTTAATTGTACAAAGATTCAATTAAGACACAGAAATGGATAGAAACAATGGTTATTGGTTAAAATGATATTGAAGTGGAATACCAACCATGTAGCCACCTGGCTACAGTGGGACTAAAAGGGTTAAAAAGCTAAAACAATACATCAAAATGGTGTTTCATCATGTTAATCCTAGAATTTGGAACTATCCTTACAAATTTTTTTTTAAAGAAAAATATAGGGCCCTTTGAGACAATCATTCATAATATTGACCATATTTCATGATAAGTCTGTAAAAAAAATAATAACAATTTGAAATATTCACATGACACTAAAGAATTGACGGGGTCAGGGCAACATGAAAACCCTCATTTTTTAACAATTGAGTTATATGTAATATTGTACTCTGCTATCAATGTTGCTTGCCTTTTGGTCTCTGCTATCAATGTTTTTGTAAAATTTGTCTCGAAAGTGCTTGAAAATCAATTGATTGTGATGCAACTTAAAGAGTTTTGCCTGTGATTTACAAGAAAAATAATCATATCCCTCAGTGGCAAGATGGCCAAATGCAGTAATATTCAAGCTAGAAGTTGTCAAAAAGAGATTTCTCCCAGTATGGACACACCTGATGACTTCAGTGAGGATAATAGTGTTGATCCGGATTATATTTAACACAGCACAGAGAATTCATTAGAAAATGTAGACGAGGTTATTATTATGTTGCTTCAAAAATAATCTAAAATGAACATTGAATAAATTTTGATTTTTTATTAACTTTGATATAATTATTTAGAAGCATCTGTTGAATGATGAATCTCTACAGTTTAAGTAAAAATAAAAAATTATCATCTCTTGCCAATACTTCTAATTTTATTCTGTTACAAGATAAGGCACTAACCGATGTCAATAACCTCTTCAATGAGTAAATTGACTCATCTATCTCCACAGAAGATAAATGTTAGGAAAAGGCAGAGGTAAATAAAATCAAGGATAAGACACAAGAAAAGAAGAAATTAAGGGAATATAAATTAAATAAAACTGAAAAGATAGTTTGCAAATGTCGCACTATTGGCAAATTATGTGGTACATAACCTTCCAAATGCAGTAAAAAAATTGACTCTACTAAGGAAACAATATCTAATTCATTCTGGGATTTAGCAAATTTTGAAAAACAAAACGATTACTTAATGGATTGTATTGAAGCTATCTCAATAAAAATATGTTTACCCGGGGCAGATCTATTGCATGGAGAGGAAGCGATGAAATTGCTGGTTGTATTATGAAATACATTCAATGAAGAAGTGAAAACTACAAATTAGTCTTTATTTATTATTCTTTTTTTTAAAATAATTGTGCTGGTCAAAATAAACATTTGAGTATGATGGCCTTATAATAATAAGTTTAGTTTGTAAATTAAATTATGTAAACCACCTACAACAATTTTTAATTCAGAGATCCCAGAATATATCCTGAAAGTTTTTAGCAACATAGTCACAACCAGGGCCTTTTAACTCCCATATAACTTTGTAGAGACCATTCTAGTGGCACACTCTGCTTTATCACCTTCTTACAGGACCTAAAATACGAACTGCTGCCATCAATAATTGAAACGTGCATGGCTGTTGCATAGGTTCACGAGACGCAAGTAGGTGCATAATGTTATAAAAAATAGCGAAAATGTTTACGCTTTCTCCAGAGGTTTCTCATACGTATGTATTACGAATAATCAAACATTTAGAAGACACTTTTTGTATTTTTGAGAAATCAGTCAATTTTTATGTGCAGACATTGGTGAGCCTAAACTGCAGCTGCACCTGGCAATACTAGCACCTCCTATAGTAGCACTCTTAAGCTTTGTCTCTTTTTGATGGAGAGTTGCATGGCCCTAGTCATAACCCACAAATCAAAAGCACATTCAAAATCAAATATACTTAAATGTCCTAAATTTAAAAAAACTTTGATTCAAACGCTGTAAAAATGCACTCGTACGACTACTCAATGTGTTCATAAGACAACTGAAACACCTCTAGATTTTTACAAAGTTTCTTATTGCTCTGGCTTAAAATTAAAAAATGAGGGTTATCACTATGTTGCCACAACCCCTTCAATTGTGGTACTTTAATTTGAAAGGAAAAAAATCGTTATTTTCAATAACAATGTAGATACATAAAAGGGGCCAAAAACGCTTAACTTTTGCAATTTTTGAAAATTCAGAGTCAATACTGACAATCAGATTATTATTTATTTACTTATCAATGGGATTATCCTAAACATAAAGAATTAATATAGAACAGTTATAAATATAACTCAATAAAACGAGTGCATGCAATGACTATTATGCAAAAATTTGCCATCATTTAAAATGTTGGCAAATCATTTAAAATCACTATTGTTACAAGAAATTTAAAGAAAAAATGTGGAGCTATTTTTGAAAAAAAGTTCAAAATTTCACATGGCTTCACATAATTTTCAAATTTATTATTCAAATTAAAAAATTATTTTTAAAATCGCACTCTGAGTCAGGCAAAATTCAGTGTGGAAAAAATATTACAAGTTGTACTGGTACTAATGTTCCTCACCGATAGAGACAAAAAAGAAGAAAAAGAAAAGAAGGAGAGTAAAGAGAAGAAGAGGAGGGGTGGAAGGAAGAGGAAGAGGAGAAGAAACTAACCAACACATTTTCGTTATTACAAGAATGTGTATTTCCATTAGAATCTCAACACCCATTTTCTGCAGCATTATGTAAATTTTTTAAGTTATTATATTATTCTTTCCACACTATAAAGTAAAAAGTTCTGTTCAAAAACACTGCCATGATGGAAACTCAGTTTGATGGGCATATTGAACTAGTCAGATAATGTTTTTCTAGCACATTCATTCTTATACGCAAATTTTTGAGTGCCTATAACTAAAATGTTTAAATGAACATACTTAAACATGTAACTGAACAGTATTTGATATTCTTTGTTTCTTGCTACAAACGTTTTCTCTTATGTTTCATGCTAAATTGACATCATCTTTTTCTGTTTTAACCATGATATTTGTTGATATTTTATTTTTGAAGTTGATCTATTCAATATTCATATAACATTTTACATTACGAAATCGTATCACATGATGTCAAATTTGTCACTGACTCTGATCTATATTACTACTATTCTCTGATACTCCAATAGATTAAAGAATTACCGTATTTGCTCACAAATAAGCCACACTTTTTTCTCAAAAGGTTTCTTGTGAAATGGGGTGCAACTTATACACATGATTTTTTCATTGAAAAAAAGAGCCAAAAACAAACAGTTGATTATCACAAAGGAACAGTTTACAAGTTGATGTTAAATTTAATTTCCATCGCTCCAGGACTTGAAATGCCACACACTTTAAAACTTTTCGAAGCTTCGAAAGCCACATGGTATCACATCGTCACATTGCCTCAGTTGTTCTCAGCATTGGAATTAACGAAGTGTCACGCTCTGATAGATGCACAGAAACAGCCAATCAAATTTGACATGGCACTACACCCTCCAATTTCACATTAAGGGTTTACCAGTTGTTGTTTTTTAATATATATATATATATATATATATATATATATATATATATATATATATATATATATAAAATTATAAATTATAATTATTATTAAAAATATTATAAAATTTACTGAGCAACATTGAATTATTTGGTGCAATTTATATGCAGGATTTTTCTTCTTCAAATTATTGTGACAAACATCTTTATTGCAGCTTATAATTTTTTTTTGCAACAAGTTTTTTTTAAAGAAAAATCTTGTGTAAAAGCTGCACCCTTATTTCACAAGCTACTGTTAGGGGAAAAAATACAGCTTATACACGAGCAAATACTCTATGTTTTGTATTGTCAATTATTCCACAATCTAAGAACTTATCTGATTTACTTAAATATATTTTAACATGTTTTTAATTGATAAAATAGTTTAAAATGGCTTTTCATTATTTATGGTCTAAAAAACCTCTGTTATTTCCATGGTTACAATTGTATCATCATTACCTTGAGATCTCTTTTGCTCTTGAGAAGGTGTCATCATTGATTTTTGCTTCACTTCACACAAGGCACTATTTCCTTTCAAGGAAACAGGAGAATGAGTGTCCACAGGGTCTGTATTGACATCTACATGGTGAGCAATCTCCTGAGATTTATTTTCATTAGCATCAATTCCTTGAACTTCTTCACTGACTTGATTCTTCGCAGATGGATCTTGAGAGACATTTTCAGTAGTACTGCCAGGTAGGTTGTTCTTATTTGGAAAAAGGAAAACAACACACGTAATTAAGTTTTCAAAAAAATTGTAAAAAAAATAACATTATTACCACTGCTTTACATACAGAAACCTGTGTTAGTCCCTTGACCTCCAGGGACTTAGCAAGAGTCATGAATGATCTATAGTTGCCTTCTGGAATTTGTGTGACACCGAGGTACATAAAATCGATCACTGCCTTTAGATTTTGAAATGATTCATCTAAGAGAATGATAAGTGGATGATCTTCATTCTCCTCACAAAACAGCTTCTATAAAGAACAATGCAGAAGAAAAATGGTAAGAAAGTTTCGATTTTCTTCTCTAAAACCATCACTTCAAAAGTATATTCATGTGTTGAAAATGTCTTTCGTACTTCACTTCTTTCATGCATAGCTTTGTTCAAATATGTTCTTAGAGTATACGGCACTGGACTTACCAATGAATCGTAGTAGCTGTTAATGTTATACTCCAGTTCAAAAATTTCCAACGCTCAATGGCTTTATATATCAACTCCAAATAGGATATGAACTGGTGCAATCGCAATTTCAAATTTATAATCGGTATAAAATGATACTTACAGGTATATGAATGATGCAATAGCACACCTATTCTTAAGAAAATTTTGAAAAATTTTGAGAATAAAACTTAAAATTTTGAACAAAGAATTGTTTCCCACATTAGAATGTACAAAAGGAGATATTACTAGACATTCTATTACATTTTTCTGGTCTGGCGCTCACCAAAATTACCACTACCACCTCTATCACAAGCCTTCGCACAGCAGGCCATGAACTAAGTCAAACTATAATCAGCAGAGAAAGCGTTTACATTTTTGATGTTCTTCGTCAAAAAGAACAAAGAAACAATACAGACAATTCTGAACGGTGAAGAGTGATTATCTTTTTAGGTTTGGTAATAAAGACAATATAACGATTCCTGTCTGGTGAACGATAACATCCATGAGCACCAAATGGAAGTGAAACGGATCATGTCAAGACAAGCGATAAACCACATATAATAGCACAGTAATTCTGAGATTAACCGATTTGGTATGTGTTTTACCAGTGCCAGTATTTTTGCTATCAGCAATGATTCAGTCAAATTTTCAAGTCAGCACGTTCAGTCATAATATTGCATTTGCAAGAAAATTTGCAGAAAAGTTGAACCATTTGCACGAAAACTATTCTCTTGGTACATTCAGTAATGTTATTTTAAGCATGTCAGTAAAAGATCTAGATGTTATGTACAAGCAGGGTTGGGCAGTATTTAAATACTTGTATTTGAAACACATATTTTAAATACATTTTGTAATTGAAAAACTGGATTTTTGAGTGTCTTTGGACATGTATTTTAGAGTTGTATTTAAATACATAAAATAAGTGTATTTAAAAAAAAAAAATCTTCAAATACAGATGAAGCAGATAACTTTACATACAGATAAGTTTCTTTTATTTTTTTTTATTCTCCCAGTGAATGGACTTCACTGAAACAAAAATAAAAGTTCCTTTCAGATGTTGAAGTAGAATTTCAACATTTTAAAATGCCACATATAAATCATTGAAAATGCTGGACGACTATCCGACAATTAAAAAAAGCATTTATTCCTTAAAACACTAGTTTAGTTCATCAGCACCAGTTCAATAACTGTTTACCTTTGCAGATTTTATACATCCGACAACAAGCGGTTTATTGTCTGATGTTTGAGAAACTAGTAGTTTTAAACAAAGATTTACTCTTTGGTTTTAAAAGAAAATCCTGTTTATTTGAATTACACATATTTCTGACATCATTTTATATTAAAAAGTATTTTTGTAAAAGTATAAGTGAAAGTGTTTTATATTTGACTTTTGTATTGTTCAGGAATTTATGACTGTCAATTTATGACTGTAATTTATTGTAATAAAATTACAATATAATTTGCAATAAAGTTATAGTGCACACTTGTAGTATTTACTGTATTTTGAGTATTTGAAGTATTTTAAATACGTGTTTCCAGCAAATCAAAACCTAATTTATTTTGAGTATGTATTTAAATACTTATTTACAAAGTATTTTCGAGAAGTATGTAAATACTAAATTTAAAGTATTTTGCCCAACCTTGGGAATTTAATATTAAGTACATTGATTTTTTAATCACTGTATTAATCACTGAAAAACAGTGTTACAGATACCGTACTGATTTGCCTGCTTTCTGCGTATTTTGTTTCCTATTTCCCCTCACACATACAATTTTTTAATGAAATCGTGATATGTTATCTCCCCACAGCTACAAACAGTTAAAAAATGTACTCGTTATGTAAGATCAGCCCACAGCAAGAGCAAGCAGAGAAGCATATTTTGAAGTGTGCTAAGGAAAAATGCGAAACATTGCAGGAATCAGATTGCATAGGATCATTAATGTTAGATGGAATTTGTATTAAATATTTCTTAGACAACAAAAGTGAAATTACAGTTTGGTACATCATACGACAGTCCAGATGCTGCTTCATAACCTCATACTTTTTGTTTATATTCTATAAAATCCTCTCTTGTATTATTGTGGTAGTATAGATGCATTTTGCGGCTCTCACAGACAACGAATATTTATAAATAAGGTCTCTAAAGAAAGAAAATTTCACGGAGACATGGCAAATTGCACTTTGACTTTCAAAATATGAAAGGTGGGTAGTCTTTACCCCTGGTACTACTGGGGTAAAGAATTATCATATGATGAATGTTTTATTAATAAAACAACACAAGATTTAACTTTTGATGTTTATAACTATTGGAAAAGGTGCTCTTTAATTAAATTATGTTCTAAGTTTGGAATCAATCAAACGACATGCACAAATATACCTTGGAATAAGAAGTATAAAATTAAAAATACTTCAAGAACAAGTATCAACTCGTGCTGTACACTGAGAACCAAACTCTAAAATCAAAGAAAATGAGCAGGTCAAAGTATTAGTGAATATCTTATTGCCATTATCTTATAAACCAAAGGACAAAAACAAGATAAAAAACAGAAAATGGATTTAACAAAGATGAACATCCACAAATAAACATGTATTCATGATGGTATATGGGCTTGAAAACCAAACACCCAAAGCAAAGGTTAAAACAAATTTATTGGAAAGGGAAAGTACACAAAAAAAATAAATGGTAAATCTCCCTGGGGAAAAACGCAACACAAACCTTGTTATTAAAAACCAAGAAAGTTCTGGATCAAGAATGTTTTCAATAGTAACAACAACTATATTGATGACCAAATTTTATCACCACATATCTAAAAAATTGCTACTTTTCATGAGAGAGAGAAAAGGTAAATGTTGTATATTGACTAGTTTTAACCTGATGATGGAGCCACAATGTGCCCTGAAACTTAAAAATTTAAAGAAGTTGTTAACAAGTTTGTTTTACAAATAAATATTTTTACAATGTGTCTAAAAAATTGAGGTGTACCATTATTAACGAAAAAATAAAGTCTCTATTACACGCTAATATAAATGTGACATTTCTGTGATGTGTGTCACTGGAATTCATTAGAAGACATTATTCATTATATATTTCGAGTGACTTTATCTCAAAAGAGCCAAATTTTAAAATAAAGTTGTTAAAATTTTAACCATCAATATGTTACTTACAAAATATATTTGATATTTCAATATATTTTTCTGCTCTATAAGGCTTTTAGGGGCCTGAGAAAATTCTTACATCTATAGTTAAAGTAAAAAAAAAGAGCAGGGAAAAAAAATTATGTCAACACTTTTACTTACATGAAAGTAAGGACTGCATGCAGATAAAACTAGCCTGTGAGCTTTCAGGCTCTGACCCCCAGCAGATATAGTGCAATCAACAAAAGAATTGTTATCTAATAAACTTTTAAATTCTGTAGCAAGTTCACTGGTGTGGTCTTCCCAACTTACAGTCACAATTGATTCAGCCATAATTGAATTGCCCTGAAATAATGAGAAATCAACATTTTCTTAAACCATAAGAAGTATGTAAAAGGAAGAAATATCTCTTCATGAGAGTTTGTATAGTAACTGCAATATAAACAGATCTATATCAACCCATCTGAATAAATATAAATATTTTAATAAGTATTTAAGGTTCAGCCAATGGATATTAATATGCATTTGTACATCTGCACTGTCTTTTTACAATATTTTATTCCTGGAAATATTTCTGCATGTTTATTCACATGTCACTGATCTTTACTGTCTTCTAGTCACAAGCACATTCTGTTTGCTTTCTTATGCTCAGGGGAGGGCAACAAACACAGTGCGTATGTACAAAAAAGCTATCTATTACTCCCTGACGCTAAACTCAGTCAGTGGCATGTTTTTTACATATCATGTTAAATGGTAGCAACACTCTTTGCACATTTAAATTGAAAATCTGTCTCCTGATATTTTCTGTTACTGCAGAGTCTGGGGTGAAAACTGTGTACAGCGAATGTCATCAATGTACGACTTCATAGTTTGCTCATTTGCAGTCACGTCACTGGGTCTGTACAGTAGAATTCTTTCCATATTAATTTCTTTTTCTGGAGATATCAATTTCTGCCTGTTGATCATATTAAATGCTTTACTGTCATCGATGATTAATGCATACAGTTTTCTTTGATGAAGCCTGAATGCTTCATTTGTCATTTTGCAGTCATTGCGTGCATTGTAGATCGTCCTCTCCGTAAGCCGCATTGTTCCTCCGGTTTTATGTCATTACTAAACTACTCATTAACAGACTGACAAGACTTACAGATACAAATATTTTGGTTGACAATAAAAAATACATATACGCTATTTACATGCAGTAATAAAAATAACACTACGTACCTTGGCCGGTCTAAGTTATCATCCAGAGTGTATTATATACAAATTACTTCAAAGCTTACAACGCAATGTACACAAAATTATTAGCAGGTCTTGGCTCGTGTCGGTAATGACACCAGGATTGGCAAACCACGTTTTGTATCATACATGTACTAAACCGTACCGTATACATTACGACGTTGTATCTACATTATACACTAACAGAAGCATAGAATATATTACACAGTAGAAATACGTATGCCGAAGGATACATAGTAAAATAATATGAAGTACTGTATATATTATAGGCTTAGAACCTGCTTGTAACTTCGAGATCACAGAGCGTCCACGGTTTGTTTGTTTCGCGACTAGCGTGCTGCGCTCAAATGGACGGATCTGCACTCAGCGGTGGTGGGGTGATGACGTAACATCTCTCTACCAATTAGTTGCACAGTATTTAATTTTAATAATAATAGAATAATTCTTTATTTTTCAATTGGTTGTGGGTCCTAATAAGTCCAAGGGACTTATCATTAGGTTCCCTTTTTTTGGAATTACTATTCATTACCACATACATATGACATGTAGTACAGTTACATGATTTTTTTTATATATACATACATTTTGGAATCTAATAATACAGCTATAAACATATTTATAAAGAACAATTTCAAGGATATATTTCAATGTCTACCAGACAATACATTATGATACTTTATGACACGACAATTACAAGAAAATAATTGTGTTACAATATTAGGATAGAAAATCTAGTTATATTATTGGGCATTTTGATTTAACATAACATTTGCATTGCTTCAATTACAATTAACTATTGGGTACAGTACATTCACTAGATAATTATACTAATACATTTCTTTTTCTAATTTTAATACATATGTACATTATACTTCAGGTAATTTATAGATATATATTTGTTTTTCTACCAGGGTAATACGTTAATTAACATGTCTTTAATTAGCATTTGAAGATTACATTGAATTTTGTAGCCACAATTTAGATTCTTTTTTAAATTTATTGAAAGACTTTAGCATATCTAGATGTGGTGGAATTTCGTAATATAGTTTGGGTACTATGTATTTTAGAGATCTTTCGCCATACTTATATTAAGTTAATGGTATATTATATTTTTTTCTCCTCGTCAGATGTTCATGTTCTTCCCTTTGTTTATACTCTTGGTTATTGAAATGATTCAGTAGATGGTACAACTTATAGAAACCTATTGGGGTGAGAGTGTTGCATTCTTTTATAGCCTCTTTTATAGTCAGCGTACTGTCTCCAACGATATTTTTCAGTAGAAATGTAGAAATCATTTCACTCTGAAAGTTTATAGGGCTAGATAGATGATTAAAGCTAGTCCCTCCCCATGTATTTACTCCATATCTTAGTACTGATTAAATCAGTGACTTATACAGCAAAAGCATTACATTTTGATTTAAATATGGTTTAGCTGCAAATAGGCAACCAAAAGTTCTTTTTATTTTTTCAAAAACAAGGTTAATGTGCTTATCAAATTTTAGATAAGGATCAAATATAATTCCTAGATAGTTATACTCCATTGAAGTATTTAGTTTAGGACAGGAGCAATTTTCTGAGAGATGATTATTTAGGCATTTTTGATTATGTGCTATTATATTGTGAGTCAGTAGCTTATTGGTCATATGTGATGTTTTAAAGTACATTAACCTAGTCTTGTTTGGATTCACAAACAGGTTATTATTGTACGACCATTTTAGTAGGGAATTCAGATCCTTTTGAACATTTTTTTGGCATACTTCAATATCTCTGTGTGAATACAATAAAATTGCATCATCAGCATACATATAAAGTTTACACTCTTTTGTAACATTAAAAATGTTGTTCACATATATTATGAAGAGTATTGATCCTAGTTGGCCTCCCTGTGGGACCCCATATCTCAGGTTTTTAATGTCACTTTGTGCATTACAGACTTTTACTACAAATTTTCTGCATGATAGGTAGCTTTCAAAGAGTTTGAGAAATTTGCCTTCTACACCTATTTCATTCATTCTGTTAATTAGAATTTTATGAGCCACTGTATCAAATGCTTTACTATAGTCTATAAATATGGAGATTACACCTAGACCCTTGTTTAGTTGCTCAAACATATGATTACTTACTTTATTAAGCAATTGTTCAGTTCCCTTTCCCTTTTGAAAACCGTATTGATTCTCATTAATGATATTGTTTTCCATAAGATACTTATTCAGTCTGTCAACTAAGTATTTTTCTAATATCTTCTCAATTACGAGTAAAATTGAGATTGGGCGATAATATATTAATTGAGAGGTATCACCTTTTTTAAATATTGGCCTAACTACTGCAGTTTTCATGGGTTCAGGGAACACCCCAGTTCTAATGGTAGTGCTGAGTAGATCAGTCATTATCACACTAAAAATATTAACATTATTTTGTATATCACAGGCCCTGATTCTGTCATAACCAGCAGATTTATTGATGTTAATTTCTTTAATCATTTTTTCAACTGTTGTTATATTAGCAAATGGTATATAAAGGCTAGTAATAGGTACCCTTGTTTGCACTTGTGTCTTTCAGAATATCTAGTTGTAGTGACCTATTTTCTGAAATAGTTTCCTCAACCTGCTTTAAAAATTGGTCAGCAAATTCATTGGCGATGGAGTAAGTACTTTTATTTTTACCTATAGCCCTGATTATCTTTTCATCTCCATCTTTATCCTTTTTCCTGTTTAACACATTGTTAAGTTCACACCACAATTCTTTACATTTATTTGCTTTATTTTCAAATTTTTCTTTATAGAATTTAGTTTTGGCTTTACGAATTTCATTGTTTAGTCTGTTTCTTAATTTTGTATATGACAGCCTGTAACTATCATTTTTGGGGTTAGATTTCCATTTTCTAAACAGTTCGTAAGTACACTCATTACGAGTTTCGGTTTTGAGTTGAGTGGTGCCTTCTGTGCATGAGCGCACTATTTTGTTTTTAGTTGCTTCGCATACAGCGCACCGATGCGCCTACCTTCAGTACTGTCCGATCTACCAAGCCGTTCAGACCGTTATGTGTTCTCTGCAGTTGTGTAATCATTGTGTATTTTCTGATCTTAATACCGCTAACAGGTTATGGGCCCAGTGCCGCGACTTGAGTTAAAAACGAATCAACGCGAACAAAGACACTAACATCACGCGATCGGGTGCGAACTCTGACACGTGTTTTGTATCAAGATGAGTGTGAACAACACGAGAATCGAACTTCTCAATAATCAAAATTATGATACCTGGAAGCTTCAGATGGAAGCTATCCTGGTTAAAAATGATATGTGGGAATATGTTAGTGGTGCTAAAGTCAAGCCAGAACCGGGCGAAGGCAACGCCAACGCCATATTGGAATGGAACAAAAATGATCGGAAAGCAAAATCCGACATAATCTTAGCCATCTCGCCTTCTGAACTAAAACAGGTGAAAAATTGCGTGACCCTCGCGAGAAACGTGGACGAAACTCGGCAATATTTTCGAGTCAAGGGGACCGGCCCGAATGGCGACGCTCTTGAAAAGACAGACGCTCCAAAAAATGGCGGAGGAAGGTGACGTGCGCGAGCACCTCAACGAATTTTTCGACAAGCTCGAAGACATGGAAATCGTGATTCACCCAGATCAACTCGCGATCATGCTTCTCTATAGTCTTCCCGCCTCGTTCGAGAATTTTCGTTGCGCCATTGAGTCACGCGATGACTTGCCAACCCCGGAAGCTTTACGCGCAAAGATCACGGAGGAAAGCGAGGCTAGGAAAAACGGTAAAACAAATTACAATTCCGGCGCCATGTTTGCTGGTAAACAAAAGCTCCCGCCAAAATGGAAAACGGCGACTACAAAGGACAAGGATGGTAAGCAAACGGAGAAAAAGAAGCCCAGGTGTCCAATATGTAAGAAGATCGATCACAAACCAACTGAGTGCTGGTTTAACAAGAAAAACAAGAAACAAGACGAAGGAAAAACGCCCGAATCCGGAAATGTGTGTTTTCATATCGGCAATTCTGCAACGTCGGCAATGCGGAGCCGCAAGTGGTGTATCGACAGTGGTGCCACAACACACTTGTGTCGCGATCGGGAAAGTTTTCACAAACTCGATTTCGGCGCGTGCGGAACGCTGAGTCTCGCGAACGAGGCTTCGACTCACATTGCCGGAAAAGGGACCGCTTTACTTAGCGCGAACGTGTCAGGTGAAAAAGTTAACGTGACACTCCAATACGCGTCTCACGTGCCAGACTTGAGAACACATCTCTTGTCAGTGAGCAAAATCACTGATCACGGTTTTGATGTTGTATTTGGAAAAGAAAGTGCGATCGTTGTTAACACGAAAGGTGAAATCGAGCTTTGTGCGGATCGAGTTGATGATTTGTATTATGTGCGCGAGTTCGACGAGAGTGCCAGTGCCATGTCACAAAAGACAGTATCGTTCGAGACATTACACAGATGTCTCGGACATCCAAACGCGCGCGACATGTGTGACGCCGTGAATAAAAGTTTATGACAGGCGTGCAGCTTGACAACACAGTTGAACTGCGACACGTGTGTCAAGGGGAAGATATCAAGAGCCCAGTTTCCAGAAAAATTGGAACGACAAACAGAACTGCTGGACATCATTCACACGGACGTTTGGGGCCCAAATCCAACAACTTCTCTTGGCGGATCAAGATATTTCGTCACCTTCATTGACGACGCCTCTCGCTGGTGCGAGATTAGATTCTTGAACTCTAAGGCCGAAGTATTTAACGCGACAGTTGAGGTCATTGCATATGCTGAAAACCTGACTGGAAAGCGCTTTACGTGCCTTCAGTCTGACAACGGTCGCGAATATACTAGTCATGAGTTCGACAAATTCTTGAAAAGCAAAGGCATCACTAGTCGGTTGACCGTACCCTACAACCCCCAACAAAATGGAGTCGCGGAGAGACGAAACCGTACCCTATTGGATACCTCAAGATGCCTAAAATTGGAGTCTGATTTACCTGATTCACTTTGGACCGAAATCATCAATACGGCAAACTACCTTCGCAATCGCCTGCCGTCAAAGATCTTGGGAGGTAAAACCCCGCATGAAGCGTGGACGGGGAAGCCGCCAGATGTCTCGGAGTTGAGAATTTTTGGAAGCCCAGTTATTTACCTCAAGCAAGAACCCGGTAAAAACAAGCTCGAGCAACGAGGACGAGATGGAATTTTCGTCGGATATTCTGCAGAATCCAAAGGATATCGTATCTGGGTACCTGACAAGCGGAAGGTTATTGTGAGCCGTGATGTCAAATTCATGGAACGAAATCTCGTCCACGATGAAGAACACACGGATAGTCAGGACGCCCTTGCTCCAAAAATCTCCAGAAAGAAGAACAATCAGACCAATCATCAAAGATTTGCAGAATTCCACTGGATTCCTCAAACCAACGCAAAACAAGGAGTAATTGACCTCAACGAATCCGACCACATGGAAGACTTTCGAGGATTCGACCCTGAAGACACATCACATCCAGGCAACGCATTCGAATTCAGATATGGAGGATTTGACCTCGACGAGTCCGATGACATGGAAGATTTTCGAGGATTCGACTCTGATGACACTACACATCCAGATAACAACAGCGAATTCAGCGATGACGCAGTCATCGAAGAAATACCTCACCCAATGGAGGTCGCAGGGAAAGACCTCGGCCATAATTTACGTAGCAAACGAGGTAAGCCCACTGAAACTGTTGAACGGAGTTCATTCATCGACCAGACATTCATTGCTGAAGTGCCAATGGGCCAAGCAATGAAATCCCTGAGGCTGACGAATGGTTTCAAGCCATCACGAGTGAGATGAAGTCCATCCTCGACAATGACACCTGGACACTCGTCGATCGACCACAAGATCATTGGAAGTCGGATCGTTCTGCGCAACAAATTTCATCCCGACGGCTCTCTTGAGAAGCGAAAGGCAAGGCTGGTGGCTCAGGGTTTCAGCCAACAGCCAGGGATTCATTTTTCACAAACTTTTGCTCCAGTGGTGCGCCCCGGAACGATTCGCCTCATGATGTCTCTCGCGGTTAAACACCACATGAAGATTCACCAATATGACGTGACAACGGCATATTTGAACGGTGACTTAGACGACATGATATATATGGAGCCACCGAAGAATTTCGAGAAAATTCTTCAAGGGATCATCGATCAGGAGCCCTCTAACAGCGTCATCTCTACCAAGGCCAGGAATGCTCTGGACGAGTTTCGAAAAGTTAACAAGGTATGCTATTTGAAGAAATCATTGTACGGCCTACGCCAGGCAGGCCGAAACTGGTACAATAAATTGCACCAGACCCTTCGATCTCTCGGAGCCACTCCAACCAAGTCGGATCCATGCCTTTTCACCATTGGGTCTGGGAAAGATGCTGTGCTTATAGCAATTTACATTGATGACATTCTCATCGCATCTCGAGATCCGAAGTTGGCCACTGAAGTAGGACAAAAATTGGACAAGAAGTTTAAAGTCAAGTACCTTGACGATGCCAAATGTTGCCTGGGTATCGAGATATGCCAATCTGACGAACGGATCACCTTACATCAAAGAGGATATATTTCGGAGGTCCTAAACCGATTCAATATGACCGAATGCCGAACAGTAACCACTCCCGTGGACACTAGCACTAAGCTTTTGAAGAACCAAAATCCATCAGAGGACGACGAAAAACTTCCATATAAAGGGCTCGCGGGAGCGCTCACATACCTCTCCGTGTCCACTAGGCCTGACATTGCATTCGCCGACAGCTTCTTGGGTCAGTTCAACAATTGCTACGGCCCCGAGCACTGGACTGCTGCGAAGCGAGTGCTCCGATATTTAAAAAGGAACTCAGAACATCGCGGATTCGATGGGTGTGACGGTTAGCGTGACGGACTGTCATACCCAAGTTCGCGGGTTCAAACCCGATCGAAGCCGTGGATTTTTACGGGCGAAAAAATTCCTTCGTACGCCTTCCGCGGAGGGGAAGTAAAGCCGGCTGGCCCATGTTAGTAGATTTACTTGCATGTAAAAGATCCTCAAGCCTAAATGACGCCTCTGAGCTAAATTCAAATCGCCTGTTTCGTCGCCCGAGATAATACCTTCTTTCTCCGCTAGGTGAAAGGAGCGTAGCGAAATTTGCGTGGTCAGACGGAAGAGCAGGCCTCATGGCCTGAGTCTCGCCACGTAAAATAAGGCAATTCAATTCAATTCAACATTGGTCTATCCTTCGAACGGGATCATGAACCTCTAAAAGGATACGTGGATGCGGATTGGGGAAACTCCACTGAAGATCGTCGATCATACACAGGCTATATTTTTATACTCGGAGGAACCCCTATCTCCTGGGATGCCAGGAAACAATACACACAGTTGCTCTCTCCACGACGGAAGCTGAGTACATGGCCCTGTCGGAATGTACAAAAGAAGCCATCTTCTTACAACGCTTTCTTCGTGAACTAGGCCACAATGACTTAGCAAAACTCGTCGTCTACTGTGACAATCACAGCGCAGTTTAAATTGGCAGAAAACCCCGTTTATCATGCCAGAACTAAACACATAGACATACGTCACCATTTTGTTAGAGACGCTATCCTGAACAAATCGCTCGTTGTTGAGGACATCCCTACGTCTCATCAGATTGCTGACTTTCTGACCAAGGCTCTTCCTAAACCCAAACACAGCTGGTGCACGGAAGCCGCAGGACTTCATCTTCAAGCGTCAGACTAACTTCAACCTCTCACTCGAGGGGAAGTGTTCAAGTACACTGATTACGAGTTTCGGTTTTGAGTTGAGTGGTGCCTTCTGCGCATGAGCGCACTATTTTGTTTTAGTTGCTTCGCATACAGCGCACCGATGCGCTACCTTCAGTACTGTCCGATCTACCAAGCCGTTCAGACCGTTATGTGTTCTCTACAGTTGTGTAACCATCGTGTATTTTCTGATCTTAATACATTTTGTTCTATTCATAATTACCCATGTGTTTAATTGCCTTCGGCCATTTCCCTGTTCCGTTAACACTTGAAATATTAACTTCAGTTAAACATATGATATCAAAGAAGCTCTCATTTGTTATGAATAATAACTGGTCAAAATATTTTCTTACTGATTTAATGTTCAAGTGCAGCACACTTATTCCTTTATTATCTGCGCAGTCATTTTTGTGTATTTCCCATTGATTTATATCATTACATTTTTTGTATTTAATTTTAGAATTATTTGGAGTGAAATTGTTTCCAGTCCATGATTTGGATAGTGCATACTACTAGACATTACTTAAAACTTATATTCACTTTTCTAGATCACTAGAGGAATTTATACAATGAACACTTTCATCGGCTTTCCTGATTAGAATTCTACCATGTTTAACCATACATACTTGAATCCTGCAGTTTCCCCTTTATTCTGGCTTCTCTAAAGAGGGCCCTATACTCTGGAATTAGAGATTCATTGAAAAAGTCTTCTTGTAAAAATTGTCTTCTCCTCTAAGGTCCGATTAAATTAAGAAGGTGATTGACAGTTCTGTGTGACGTCAGGACGTCTCTCCCGTTTCCATGGCAGCTGCCAACCAGAGAGACAAAACGTGACGTGTCAGGTCGCTCAGTTGCCTCTGCCGAACACGGGGAAACATTTGAGCATCGCACAGCAACTTCCCTGCCGCGCGCCGCCGCGTTTCTGCCTGTGCTGCGCGCGCAATGTGTACAGTGTTCTGATGAGTTGCGTTGAGGTTAGGCTCTTGTCGTATTTTTTACACTTTTATACGTATTTTTGAAGTGTTTTGTTTTCGTGTCCCGGTAAACGTGCTCAGTGGTTTGCGACCTGGCACGTC
>JAHLJT010002630.1:97812410-97837876 GCA_031308135.1 Acheta domesticus | reverse complement strand
AATTTAAAAAAGAGACAAAATGACTACGTCAGAGAGCATTGAAATTGATACGCACACTGTGATTCAAGACTTAGAACCAGGTAAAACAAACAAATATTTGGCATTGAAGAATGTGAGACCATCTCGAACGACACAATGAAAGAGAATTTGGGGAGTATTAGAGAACGTGAGACGGCCCTGCAGTCCGCTCTGAATTATAGGAATAAAATATCAGCAATAGGTAGCTGACGGTGCCTGTAGCGAATACAGTTGGGACTAGTGGATTGGACGAACAAGAAATTCGCATTATGGATCGAAAAAACAGAAAACTGCTAACAATGCATCATGTCGCTCACCCTCCAGCTGATGTACGTAGGTCGTTCCGAAAGTAAAGCCTCTTATTTATTTGTATGACAACGACAGTAAATAAATAACAAACTTAATACGTTTAGAACAGGGGTTTTTGAACATGACACTATTTTTCAATATGTTCCTGTGTGAGTGATCGCAGGACACACCTTGCACACGATTTTCGGTAACTCAATTTACTCAGCGTTACCTCTAATGCATTGCAGACAATGTGAGCGCCGTACGCAGTTACCCAGCACCATACCCCCATGAACCTACTCACGCGACAGAGCTGATGGAGGTGCTCCATCATTCCGTGGTGTGGAACCTGTGCGTGGACGACAGCAACGTGGTTTGTCATCACGTCACCGTCACCACCGCTGAAAAGCACTACCATCGCCGTCGAAACATTGAGTTGATACGCACACTGTGATTCAAGATCTTGAGCCAGGTAAAACTTACAAATATCTGGGCATTGAAGAATGTGAGACCATCTCGAACGACAAATGAAAGAGAGAATTCGCAGGGAGTATTATAGAAGAGTGAGACTTGTCCTGCAGTCCGCTCTGAACGGAATAAAATAGCAATAGCAAGTTTGGCGGTCCTGTAGCCGAATACAGTTTCGGACTAGTGGACTGGACTGAGCAAGAAATTCGCACCATGGATCGAAAAACCAGAAAACTGCTAACAATGCATCATGTTTCCCACCCTCGAGCTGTACATAGACTTTATGTGTCACGTAAGGAAGGAGGAAGAGGCCTCAGTCAAATTAAGGCCTCCTGGCACAACGCAATAGTCGGGATGGGAAAGTAAGTAGTCAGCCATCAAGATGTCCCTCTAATGAGACAGGTCATGAAATCTGACCGAAGAATGGGAAACAGAGGCATTGTTGTGTAGCAAGATGCATTGCAAACAAGACTATGCAAGACACGCAGAATGACAGACACTGAACTTCTGATGGTTCTTAACATGAAATGTAAGACACAAAAAATGTCGTGGAAGAAGTCGTGGAGAGACAAACCACTCCACGGACAATATTTGAAACGAATGGACAGAGCACAGACCATAAAGATTAATCATTTATGTGGCTTAAAAGGGGAAGAATGAAGCCAGAATCAGAAGCACTTGAAATAGCTGCCCAAGATCAGGCCTTGAGAACATGATATTATGATAAAGCAGTTCTCAAAATTCCCCAAGATGATAAATGCCGCATTTGCCAGGAACACGTAGAAACCATTGATCATACTGTGTCAGCTTGTCCAATCTTAGCAAAGACAGAATACTTGATAAGACACGACAGGGTGTGTAGCTACCTCCACTGGCAGATCTGTACCGCCCTCGAAGTTCCAAACACATGCCCCAAGTGGTACGAACACTCACCGAAACCGGTGACGTCTGTTGGATTGTGTACGATATTGTACGACCAACAAATTCAAACTGGTCGCACGATAGCGGCAAACAAACCGGATATAGTTATCCGGGATTTGGAGAAAAAATTATGTTTACTTGTCGATGTTGCTGTACCTTGGTGATCAAAACGTCTTACCAAGGAGGCAGAGAAACGCCTTAAATACAAGAGTTTGGAAATCGAGATCAACCGAATGTGGGCAGTAAAATCACAGGTCGTCCCGATAGTTATCGGAACTCTGGGATTTGTTCCGCAAAATCTGTGTAAGAACTTGTCTAAACTCCCAGGTAATTTAAAAGACTGGGAATTGCAAGAAATCGCTTTATTTGGAACAGCCCACATTTTGCGCAAAGTATTGTAGAAGCACCGACAGTCCCTAGATCTGCTCCTTAGGTAGCTGGTTGCAACCTAGAGTAGATTTTATATTCAGCCGACACATAACATCTTTAGTCGTGATAATCATTGCGACCAATAAAAAGGCCGAAGTTGACACCCATCATGATGAGACAGTATGTATCTTGAGCTTTGAGGCATAGAGATCGGATTGCAAGTGGTTAGTCAAAGGCAAATTGTTCCTGTGCTTTATGAATTAATTATGCTCATTGGCCATCCTCTGTTGCAGGCTTTATTAAAATTTCATAAAATTTAAAAATATTTTCAATTGCAGATATTTCCCATTAATTTTACTCCATTTCTTTCTTGTTGCTGTTTTGCTTCTCAGATGAGTTGATAATGGAAATAATGCAAGATCGGCAGCGGCAAGTATGGAGACTATCTGGAGAGTAGTTTAACTCAGAGTCGGTTAAGGAAACTGTTAAATACCCCAATCAACTTTTGGCATGGAGTGTGATATTTGTCCATGGCACTTGGCTATTGTTTTTTACTGAGGGTACCATGAGGAAAGATCAACACAAACTTGTCCTGAATACGAGGGTGAATCAAATATAAACGAGACTATTTTTTTTTTTAAATTATTTGGTGTAATGTGGCAGCTAAATACATACAAGAGCTTCTCTAATTGAAGAAGATCTTGGTACATATCATTTTTCCACGTAATCTCCTGCTTTGGAAATGCACTTTGACCAGCGGATAGGGAAATTTTTAATCCAGGCGTCGTAAAGGGAACTGGATTGAGACATGAGCCATTTGTGCACGAAGGCCTCCACTCCTGCATTATCTTGGAGTCGTTGCCCTCCCAGTGCTTTTTTTAAGTGTCCCAAACAGATGAAAATCGCAGGGTGGTAGGTCAGGTATTACTCCCGCAACTTTTCTTGACCGATGGATTGAAGAAATGCGGGTGGAGTGGGGGTATTAGTTACGAAATCGGCCACTAGATTTTACGACGCAATACCAATCTCTGGAGAATCACAACTTTCTCAATGATTTGCATTCTAACTTTCTCAGGAGTTCTATGTATCTCCTGTGATGAATTTTCTCCTGCTTCGGTCATTTCTTTAGAGTTTTTGGAGAAAATCACGGACAGAAGTTCTCGTCTTCAACAGAAAATAGTTTCTACTTCGCGCCAGTGAAGATGTATTTGGAATGTTGTCATCAGTGCTCGCTGCGAGCTTTTGCCGTCAACTGTTTATTGTGTCAGAGAGGAGGAAGCAAGGTCATCGGTCAAGAAAAGTTGCGCGATTATTATATAGGGAGGATGTTCAAGTGGAGTCCATCTCATTTCCTCTAATTTGGTGCAAATCAGAGTTACAGTATGGAGCCAAGCGTTATGGGGAAGCATAAGGAACTTTACGGAACCCTAGGTCTTTGGTGATGATTGCTAGACAGCTCCCATAACTTATTCCAACCTCTGCTGCGCTGTCTGAATTTGACCGACGTCGATCCTCTTCAACAAGTGCACGAATCGAGCGAATGTTCTCCTTCGTAATGCTGGTTCGAGGACGGCGATCATGTTCCTCAGTTTCAACATGTTCACGTCCTTCCTTTAACTCCTAATGCCACGTGAACACGAGCCTTTGATAATGTTTTATCCCCGAACTGTGCAGTTAATCTTTGCAAAATTTCCACGTGTTTTATGTCTTCCCAAGTAAGAAATTTAATAATAATGCGTTGCGCAGTAGAAGGGTGCACCGGTTGCACAGACATCGTCACTGCCACTGCCGAACAAGTCGGAACAGGTCGCTGCCTGTTCTGCAGAGTCCTCGCATCCCAACAATGCCCTTTAGCGATGGCCGCCCGAACCACTCGAAATTGTGCGCGTAGTATGAAAAGTCTCGTTCATATTTATGTTGGCTGGCTTGCTTACGTGACTGACGTGCTGTGGCTGTGCTCCAATATTTTACTAATTTTCAGCTACTTTTCTACATATTTCAGGTGACTTTTGCTGTTAAAGTGTCTTCTTTACTTGTTTACTTGTTACAGATAAGCTGAAAGAGATTTATATTGTCCGAAGCAGTGAAAAAAGAAGTAATCCAAATATTGATTTAAAAGACGGCGTAACGGACAAACGTTCATTTCAACAGTGTAAAGACCATTAATATTAAATTTTCTCTGTAAATTAATTGAAATTTGCGTTAAGTTTTAAACTATTAGTGAAAGTGTTGTGAAAATTGTGAAAACATAAAAATTCAAAGTTTCGTAACCACAGTAACGGAAAGACTTGAACTTTATATTTAAATTTGTGGAAGTGGTGAATTTCGTGGCCTTTCAGTAGGTAAAGTATAGTAATCTAATTGTATTTATTAGTTTGCAGCTTCAATCTTTTAAACACACTGAACGCTTTTTGAATTTAATTAATCACATTTAAATACTCATTAGAATCAGATCACCGTTATTTTTAAATAAATACGTAACGTAATTTAAATAAGTTAATACAATTAAATTTAAAAGATAAGTTAGGGAGTAGTTTTTTTGTAGTATTCTGAATTATCTATTTACTTATTTTCATATTTACCACGCACTTGACACGCATTCGTGACATGGCTACTAATCGTTATACACTCTCTACTCTCTACGCTCTCAAAGCCGATCTTCTGAAAGCCTTCACACACATCAACAGTAATTTAGATGAACATATCCGAAGGCTCGAAGAGGTCGTTCAAAACACAGACGGTTGGACAACAATAGGCAACACCGCAAAAACCTCCAACCGTCCATTCGCGGAAACAAAAACACAATCACCACCACCAATCACGACTCAAAACAGATTTTCTGTATTAGACTACTACAATGAGTTTCCTTGCCTTCCCAATCCTCACCACCCCCACCCATCATCGACACGTCCATTCACAAACCAACGCAAACAGGCTAGCAAGTGCAAAGTAACAAAAACACGCGTTGTTGCGCAAACTGGCTCACCAGAGTTGCGCAAACTGGCTCACCAGAAAACAAGGACATTCTCACTGAGCCCATCAAAAAGGTACTCATTTTAGCAGATAGCCATGGGCGACAAATCTCCTCCCTGCTCAGTGAGAAACTCCCAACCAATTTCTCTGCCATGTGTGTGTTTAAACCTAACGGGAGGTTTGCCGACGTGACCAGTGAGTTGGACACGCACACAAAAACCCTCACCAAACGGGATACTGTAATTATCATAGGAGGGCAGAATGACATTAATTTGGGTGGTCACTTTACACCTGAAGAACATGTTGACAAATTACAACGTGCCGCCCAAAACACGAACATTGTAGTCTCGACTCTGCCCTTCTGGTACAACAAGCCCACACTATGCAAAGAAATTAGTCACGCAAACAACCAATTGAAACTGCATCTGAGAGACACACATGTTAAATTGTTTGAGCTAAACTTTCTCTCAGAAAAACACTTCACCCGACATGGTCTTCACCTGAACCTTGTCGGAAAACATGCACTCGGTAGTGAGCTTGCAAAACACATCATTTCACAAACTTGGCAGTGTCCTGCCCAAGACCCATCCCCACCCACACCTCCTAGTTCTCTTCCATCCCCTGGGACCCCTTTGGACCCAATTGCCTTATCCCCTGAACCTAATCCGTGTATTACCTCTCCCACTATTCATTCCTCTACATCTGTCACCCCTCCTTCCTCACCTCTTGTCACTGCTGGGACACGATACTTCCTTCGACCACGCACTCGAGGTAAAAATGAAATAAATAAATAGCAACTACAGTCAGATGCAGCAGAAAAACATCCGTGTAGGTACATGCAAAAGATTCGAATAATGCATCATAATGTGCAATCTCTTTCAAATAAAATTGAATTTATCGAGGCAGCATTACAATGTGATCTAAGACAAATAGATGTTTTTTGCTTTACAGAACATTGGTTGTCTCAAAATGATATAAATACACTCCAAATTCCTAGCTTTTACCTTGCAGGATCGTATTGTAGGGCGAGGGAATCAAATAAGGGCCCTGCTTACGGAGGTTCGTGTATTTACATAAGAAATTATATTGATTCTACCTTCTTGTCAGAATTCAATTTATATGCAGTTGAAAAAGTTTTTGAAACAACAGTATACTGCGATTTTTGTAGGAAGAGCTCTCAAGATAACTCAAATCCCATCTTCGCGATGGAATATGTCACGGTATTTCGTATCATTCACAGTCGTTCCGCTAGATTTCGCACGATCGCGACCGTATGAAGCAGTGCTTGCGATCATGCGACTTCTACCGGCAAGACCGAGAAAAGACGCGAAATGCCGTGACATATTCCATCGCGAAGATGGGATTTGAGTTATCTTCAGAGCTCTTCCTACAAAAATCGCAGTATAGTACATCTTACTACGCTCAAAATTATCTTACTTTGCATTTACAGACCTCCAACAAAGCGAGCTTCAGATTATTTCACTTTCTTGGAAAATCTAGAGATAATTCTGAACAAAATTAGTAAACTCTCTTTTAAATCCATTGTTGTATGTGGAGATTTCAATATTGATTTTCTGAGCGAATCCCACGAAAAAGAGCAGTTTCTCAATTTACTTCATTCTTTTAATTTAGACATTACAGTGAATGTACCTACACGGAATACGCTTAAATCACAAAAAGCATTAGATCAAATTATAATTAACAAAACCACAACTACATATGAAATAATAACGAATAATCTAGGATACAGTGACCACGATGCACAAATTCTTACAATTACTAAGAACATAAACACTGACACAATAAATAATACACGCATGTGCAGAGCATTCACTAAAGTTAATATAAAATTATTTACGGACTACTTGATGAAGGAATCATGGGACGAAGTTTATAACGCTGTTGACACAAATGAAAAATATAATTTATTTTTCTCCAAGCTTTTAATTCATTTTAACGCGTGCTTTCCTCTTAAAAAGAGAAAATTAAATATTTCAAGCAAAAGTAATACTTGGATCACACAAGGAATTAGAACATCGTGTAAAAACAAACGTACGCTTTACTTTATTTCTAAACATCATAACGTATCACCCGGTTTCCATATATACTTCCGAGAATATAAAAGAATTTTAAGAAAAGTAATAGTTCAGGCAAAAATAATGAAAAATAGTCAGGACATTTTGAGCGCTAGTAACAAAACTAAAGCAATGTGGGATATCGTAAAAAATACAACCACATCATCTCGATACCTTGTAGAGAATGTTATTTTAAAGGATAATGAAAGAGAAACGAGTAATCCGGAAAAAGTTGCCAATCTCTTCAACAAACACTTTTCCAGAATTGCGTCTGATCTCACGAAGGGACTAAAATCACAAAATTCAACATTTTACACTTCCCAAAATATTTCAGATACGATGTTTATTCCCGAAACTTCTCCCAACGAAATCCTCAGAATAGTCAGTAAACTAAAAAATAAATATTCATCTGGTTTAGATGAATTTCCGGATTGTTTATTAAAAACTTGTGCACCTGCCTTTATACATCCGTTAACTCACATTTTCAATGCTTCTTTATGTACAGGAATATTTCCAGATATTTTCAAAACAGCAAAAATTAAGCCACTTTTTAAAAAAGGGAACAAAAATGATATTCAAAATTACCGGCCAATTTCTCTTTTGTCAGTTTTCTCAAAAATATTAGAAAGGCTTTTCTACTTACGAATGGAAACATTTCTCAGGAAAAACAGAGCATTTTCAGACTCACAACACGGTTTTAGAAAATCAAAATCTACGGAAACTGCCATTTTTTCTTTTCTCAAAGATGTTGCTTCATCAATAGACCAAAATGAAATACCCATTGGAATATTCTTAGATCTCTCGAAAGCTTTTGACGTTATTGACCATAAGATCTTGCTCTCAAAATTACCTTCGTATGGAATTCGTGGTATTGCCCTAGATTGGATAACTTCTTACCTTAAACATCGGACTCAAAGAGTAGAAATACCACACTGGCAGGAAAGGACATTACATACTTATATTTCCAATTCTTTGCCAATTGTGCATGGGGTCCCGCAAGGTTCGATCTTAGGTCCTATTCTCTTTCTGTTATATGTAAACGATATGCCCTCGTCTATTAAAAATGGAAGAACGGTTCTGTTTGCTGATGACACGAATGTTCTTTGCAAAAAAGAAGCAGTAAATAGTACAATTTCAGAAGTTTCAAATTGGTTTAATAATAACAAATTAATTGTTAACGAAAGAAAAACTGTTTCAATGCATTTTTGCATCTCAAATCGGAAATCGCATGTTCCATTGAAAATGAACAATATGCAATTAGCTGATGTTGAGGCAACAAAATTTTTAGGTCTTTCAATTCAATCAAACCTCAAATGGAATGTACATATAACAGAATTAAACACTAAATTAAGTTCATTATGCTATGCATTCAGAATTCTTTCAAATTCTGTCAGCCTTCATGCAGCTCGTTGCGTTTATTTTGCAAATGTGCATTCCCGCCTGAGATATGGCATAATATTCTGGGGAAGCTCATCCTGTAGTATTCAGACCTTCAGATTGCAAAAGAAAATTATTCGAATAATGAAAAAATGCCTTCCACGTGATTCCTGTAAGCCTCTTTTCATTGAGCTGGGAATCCTACCATTGCCTTGTCTATTTATTTACGAATCTGTAATATTTGTCAAAAATGACCTACTTAACGGAGGGAACATATTTTCATGCAATATTGATATTTATAATTACAACACACGCCGTAGAAATCACGTGCATCAAGTGTCAGTATCAACAGCTCAGTACAAGAAATCAACATACAATACATGTACGTTACTTTACAACGCATTGCCAGATGACATAAAACAATTAAAGTCGGTATACAAATTTAAGTTAAAAGTAAAATCTTTTCTGCTGCAAAACTGTTTCTATACAATTAGAGACTATACTGATCGTGAAAAAGAAAAATAATGTAACAAAACAAAGATAAATAATGAATTAGTTTATGTTTGCATTGTATACATTTAAAAAAATATTTAATACGCCTGTAACAAGTAATGTACTTCAGCTTCCGGGTCAATGACCCCCATCTCGATCAGGTTTTTGTCCAGTTTCCCTGATCCATAGAGCAAATGCTGAGATGGCCCCTTGTTTTGCTTCTGGACGTAAATGTAGATTCACTGTGCGCACGTTTTGTTGAGCACTCCTTTTGCTTGTAGTTCATTTACAGTTGAAATTGATTTTCTATAACTCGGGAAAAAACATTTTTCAAATATCTTTATTTTTCTAAAATAATTATTTTCTAAATTAATTTTTTCGTTTTCGGTTTTTTTTTGTTGTTTTTTTTTAAATAAAATTCTGGCCCTCAAGAAAATGTGCGCAGATAAATTTCTTTCCCCACACGTCATATACAGTTTTTACTGTTTTTTGACTAAATAAATAAATAAATAAATATTTGATTCACCTCCGTACTTTCCTAATTCCTAAAATGGGCGAGTGGTATCCAGAAAACGAGTGAATATTCATGCAGAATGGGGCACCCTACCATACTTCAAAATTTATCATGAGTCATCCGCAGCAGTTAGGCATCAAAGTACTGGAATGGCCAGGGAACAGCTTATACTCAAATCCCTTACAAGGGACATGGAATATTTTGATGTACAAGGTCAATAGGCAAATGAACACTAATATTCCTGAACTTAAATGACATCTGGAAAGAGTATGGCAACATGATGAGTGCGACACAGCAGTAAAATAGAGATGTCATATCAAAGGATTGAAAGTGTTAAGAGTATTAATTTGAATAGTGTTAATTTTGCCCTGTAATGAATTTAATGAAAAAGTTGGGGATATTGGTATCTACTCTTTGTTAAGAATAGTAAGATCCAAGGTTTCAATTAAATGTAAAAGAAAGGGGACGTTTTTGCAAGAAGTGGATGTATGCCAGCTATTCAAAGTACATAGAGCTGGATGAAATTTTCAGGAACTAAGAACACAATCTTCATGTTCCAGTTGAACATCCCTGTAAGTGATGAGTTATGTGAAAAAGCCACAAACATAGCGGATAAGCTTTTCATTGAGAACTTCTCTGCGCCTAATGGCTGGCTTGCTTGATTCAAAAAGCGTTACAATATTGCTTATATGGTTGTGTGTGGAGAAGGAAATCCCATGCCCGACAAAAGTGTTCAGGAATGGCAACGAGGGAAACTGATGGTCCTCCATGGCAAGAACTGCCATTGAGGCAGAAACAGTAAACTTAAGCTTACTGCAATGTTGGGAGTGAATGTTGAAGGTTCTGAAAAGCTTTGTACATATGTTGTAGGAAAGCCCAAGAAACCTCGATGCTATAAGAACATGAAAACTTTGCCCACAAAATACAAGGTCAAGAAAAGAGTTGGATGACTTCTAATCGTTTTCAGAGGCAAATGTATGCTCTTGATGCAACGATGGGAACGCAGAACAGAAGAATTCTTTTATTTGGTGATCAGTGCTCTGATCATCCGAAGCAAATGAAGTTGAGAAATATTAGAATTGAATTCTTGCCAGCAAACTGCACAAGGAAGCTACAGGCAACTGATTAAGGCATAATTCATTGCTTTCAAGCCCTACTACAGAAAAAATGTTGAGCAGAGATTACTAGGTTTGACTGAGTCAGGGAAGGACATAATGACATTTAAAATATTTAACCATAATGCATTGCATTATACTGCAAGGAATGGAAAGATGTAAATCAATCCACCATCTGCAATAGCTTTCGAAAAGCTCGCTTTTTCCAAATTCATGAGGATAAAGTGAAGAAGAAAAGGAAAAAGAAGACAGAGATCTTATTTCTGCATGGGAGAAGTTGAAAAGGGATTATGAAGTTAAAGACTTCCTCCATTTTAATGAACTTGTGACTGCAAACAGTGTCTGGAGAAATTATGATCGACACAGTTATGAGAGAAAATGACAGTGATTTTCAAGATGATGATGATGATGATGGTGATAGTAGTGTGCCTACTAGTGCAGAAGTAGTTTGTGCAATAAACACAATAAAAGAAATATATTTCTGCAGCAATGGTGACTTAAATAGTTTTGATAAAGTATATGAACTTGAAAAGCAAGTTCATACTCTTTACGAATTTACCAGCAAAAGACAAAACAATCATGAATATTAGATATTTTTTAAAAAAAATTGAATTCTTTCTGTATTTTAAGGTGGAAAACAAAAGAAATACAAAAAATACTTACTGACTGTTAATACTAAAACAAGGTGAATGGTAAATTTTCAATATTTTAT
Source organism: Acheta domesticus (assembly GCA_031308135.1). Classification (NCBI taxonomy): domain Eukaryota; kingdom Metazoa; phylum Arthropoda; class Insecta; order Orthoptera; family Gryllidae; genus Acheta; species Acheta domesticus. The sequence continues at coordinate 97,826,554 of JAHLJT010002630.1, read as the reverse complement.
TACACGAAGATGATATTTTGTGTATGTTGTGAAAACTTCATGAAGAGTACTTAAATTGGGGGCTGGAAATAAATTTTAATAAATCAGAATATCTGGTTGTAGGAGGAGAAGCCAAGACTCTGTGTAACGGACCATAATTGAAATCCTGCCAGAATGTTATCTATCTAGGTACTCAAATAGCAGCAAATGGGGTAGTACACCAGATATTCAGAGTAGAATATCAAAAGGCAAAGCAGCTATAAGGCAATTACATCCTTACAACCAAACTCTTAGGAAGAATGTTAAAAGAAGATTGTATCGCCACATATTGTAGAGAGTATCGCCACATATGGGTCACGTTTGGGAGATATCTAACGGTAATGAGAATAAACTTACAGCAATGGAAACGGACTATTGGCGAAGAAGCTGTGGATTAACATTGTCGGAGAAAGTAAGAAATGAAGAAATTAGAAGAAAAGTAGAAGTGAGTTTCAACATTATTCAAATGGTATGGTCATTTAAATAGAATGGGTGAAGAACAATGGCCTCTAAAGCTCTGGAATTGGACACCAACATCACACAGAACACGAGGAAGACCCAGAAGTACGTGGAAGGAAGGAGTAGAGAAGGCAATGGACAGAAGTGGATTAACTGCAGAAGACTGCAGTGACAGACTAAAATGGAAACTGGGATGCGAGAGACGCCCAATGGTGTAAAATACTCGCAAATACTATCTGTTATTAATTTGGGAAATAACTTTCTGCAAATTTTCATAAAAAGTTTCCTTCTTCTGGGGCATATACTCCGATCACATTTAGATGGCGTCTCTCTATTTTTAATCTGTTATTATTCTTTCATTTACATAGCAATAGCTTATTATTTTTGAGGTCCATTTCCTATCAATCAATATTGCTACTCCATGACTTGCTCTTTTGCTTTGGTCACTCTGGAATAGATCATTGTGTAATCGTCAAGATCTTTAGTTCCTTGAAGCTTTTTCTTCGTTTCTGTTAAAATGGCTACATTAATGCTACTTTTAATTCATTGTAGAGTTCCTTTTCTTTGGTACCTAAATCTCTTACATTCCATGTGGCAACTTTTAGCCTATCCTTTATTCCAAATTGCTTGTCCTTTTCTCACTTATGTTGTCGTCGTTGGGACCAGCTTATCTGTGTGAAGATTTTTAGTAACTGAATGTCCCCTGATCGCATTACAGGCGCTATGCAGGGTTATGCCAGTAGTGGGGCTGCCACTTCAGTGCTTCTGAGCCAGCAGGATTTGTTTTCAGGGTTTTCTCCCTTAGGGAAGTCTGTTTCACCTCAAGAGTCTCCCCTACCCTTTGAGGAGCCTTCTTCCGCCAGTTTCGTCTTCTCGGAGTCATCTTGCTGTCTTCTTTGGTACCTTCGGTTCTTCTTCGACAAAGGGGTCCTCTTCTGGAGTACTTCTTAGTCTGAACCCTCTCCTTTGACCTGTCTGGCAAGGGAGGCCCTACCAGTAGCTACGCTACCGCCAGCAAACCTCTCAGGATCACAGGGTTACTCAAGTTCCACCACCAGCTACAACGTCATGTACTCCCTAGACGGAGAAGTGTGATTCTTTAGTTCATATTTACATTTTTATTATAATTTTAAATAACTGACCTATGAATCATTGTATAAACAGCACACATGGTCCCAAGAGAGCAAGCAAGAAGTTTACCTATACACACATCACTTCTAGGGCTACCAGATGAGAACCTTCAAAAAAAGGAAGATAGATTCCTTTACTTAATAAATTTTATGTTAAAAGATAGGTCTTGGAATGAGATTAAGTACAAGTTTTTGAAAATCCTAGTTGTTTTCACATAATTTGTGTGACATGTAGGCAATTTTTAAACAATCATTTTCTCAAAAACTGCTCCAAATTTTATCCTTGTATATATCAAATTGTGTCTGTGTGTGTGTGTGTCTGTGTGTGTGTCTGTCTGTCTGTCTGTCTGTCTGTCTGTGTGTCTGTCTGTCTGTGTGTCTGTCTGTCTGTGTGTCTGTGTGTCTGTCTGTCTGTCTGTGTGTGTGTGTGTGTCTGTCTGTGTGTGTGCGTGTGCGCGCGTGTGTATATATCAAATTTTTTAAAAAAATTTTTAAAAAAGTGACACTCGTCCCAGTTGCAGAGAACTCTCTATTTTCAAGAGTTGCAAAAAGGTAATATTGCAACCAGATAACTGCAAAGTTGACAAAAGAGATTTTTATCTTTAAAAAAATTAGTTATACAAGTCAATTTGTACTTTTTTTTTAAAAAAGTGAGTAGTTTTCACACATTTTCTGCTTATAGTTGATGAAAATTATGAAAAAAGTTTTTCTCAAAAACTGCTCCAATTTTTTTCCAGATAGAACAACTAGGACTCTTAAAAGAATGGCACAGATCTCATTTTGATTTAACACTCAGACTTTTCAAAAATTGCAAAAGTTAAAAAAATAGCAAGAAAGTATGTGCCCTTCTAGCACCATTAGTTACTATGGATTTCTTTATGAAAATTACACTGTCTTTACAATCAGATAAATAGAGGGCATAAATCCATGGGCTTGTGTCCCTTAATTAAAAGAAAAGTTTGCACAGATGCTTACTCTTGAAAATTAAAATATTTATATCGAAGTACATTTGTTAATTTTCTCTACATACATGCAATTACATGAAGTTTTTCCAATATTTTAACTGAAAAAACTTTAAAGGGCTTTAAATTGGATTTCTTTTGTTTCAAAATGCTCTCTTGCAAAGTTATGAAAATGTGACATATCACCTTCATTTCTCCTACCTTTTGATTTTTCCATATTCAGAGAGAAATTGTGAAGTTGCTAGCACTACAATCCTTATTAGTTAACTTACCTGAGATCAAGAAACACTTGTCCTTGAACAGATGCAGTCCCACCACCCATTGAACTTGTGAAATTCCTTTGCAAGGATTCATCACTTTTAAGCAGCAACTGATTGCTTGCTCCCGAAATTGCAGCATATACACAGGGCTGGACTTGAAGATACAGGGCCCCTAGGTTCCGAACATAGTAAATGAACTATTAAATGGATAAAATATTTAAAATTTAATGTAATAATATAAAATAATTTATTATACTGGGCAAGTTTTCTAAAGTTAAGTTTTTAAAAACTTTTTTCTCAAATACATTAATGTATTTCAGTATCATGTCCTAACATTTCAAATTAGAAATCTCTCTTTGTGTAATTAAACAAACTACCTTCATTTTCATTGTTATTAACTCTCTTGCCCTGGCAATAAGAAATAAAGAAACAAGTAATGTTCCAGAACAGTACAGCCATGGATTAATACTAATCCGTGGTACACTCATCCACGGTACAGTATTCATCCATGGTACAGCCTTTCTCACACTATTTATTTTCCTTACATCTTCAGTCTTGGCTACCATTTCAGTTTTGCCCTACCCTGTCAGCTGCCAATTATTACCACACAAAGACTTTTTTTTCATTTTCACAATTTTTCAAATCCCTAACAGAAGAACTGAAATTTGACTATAAAAATATTAGAATGGTAAAATCAGACCCTATACACACATTTTCATTGAAACATTTGCAGCCGTTTTTAAGAAAATGTCTTTTGTGCATAAATGAATATGTACATTTTGAAGCTAATTTTCATAGAAATTCATTTTCATTTGAGTTTTCAAGAACAACATTAAAGGCAATTGAAGCACTTCTACTCATAAATGCAGGAATGTATACAAATTGTTGGCTATGTAAATATTAATGAGGTGAGAGGTATTTCAAAAAAATTTCATTTGTGTAATTTTTGGAAAATCAAATAAATACATCAATCTTTGTTGAATTGCAAGAATTATACATGAACAGTCTAGCCATATTTTTACATGAAATTCCATTTTTTTTCTAGAAAATCTCCCTGTTATAGACAAGCTATTTCTAAGATCTTAATTTATAAAAATAATTAAATGTCAAATTAATAATATTAAACATTAATCAGTGTGACGGCATTTTTATTAATAATTCGAATGAAGTCACATTTTGAATATATACATAGATTTATTTAAATCTTTGAAACGACTTAATTTGTATTAATGCTGATATGATTATCACAATTTGTTTCAATACTGACCGTTTTAAAAATTATTGTATTTGATCTAAATAAAGTAACATTCTATTAATTACAGCATTTTTAATGTAACTGGTACGAACTAAAATTTTATAAATAATATGATTTATAACCATAACCATCTTATATCTGCAATATAACATTATATGAGTAAGTCGAGTCAAAACTATAAAATATATAGAAAGTTAAAGCACAGTGCAAGTATCGCATTTCATCTAAACCATAATTTCAAAGAGAAATAATTTATATTAAAAATGATCTGTGCAAAACATATCTTGAAATAATATTTTTTATTTTTCTAATTTAATGGTAAAATATTTGAAAAGTTCATCCACATTTTTTTTTATTTAGACATATTTGAAAATTAAAAACATTCCCGGAGATTGCCTGTTTTGTCCAGGACTGAAAAAAATTCCTGGCTAATTCCTGGTCACTAGACACCCTGATGTGAATAAATATGGTTGGTATAAACCAATCCAAATTCGGGAATAAAAAAGTGGAAATCTATTAAAACAATTTTTTTTAAAGAATAAAACAAAAGAGGCCCACCACTCCATTCTGTCATAATCTTGAAATGTTTCTCAGAATTGCTACATGTGATTCACAGTTATCAGTGTGAAAACACCCATGCATATGCAATTTTGTGGAGTCATCAGGTCAACAATTGAGAGGCAACAGCTCAGCTAAAAAGAGACACACAGAAAGAAAGTTTGTATATCCTGGGAGCTAATGATGGAAAGCACCTGATATTGAATTTGTTTTTTCTGTTATACTCCAATATAAACAGGATTTGGATATACAAACTCTGCAGAAATTCCAGATTCCACTAGGCACCCCAAAGTGACCACGTAGAAGTAGACGGGGACATAGTCATCCACTTGGGAGTTCCAATACCAACTATGTAAGTCTTAACGAAGCTCCCGATTGGCTGACAGAGACCCCCCCCCTCAATACTATGACCATCTTCTGACTTTGAAATGCCACCAAGTTTAAATTGGACTATAATGCATGGGTGTGTTGGATGAGGAAACGAGTTCCCTTTGCACTCTGTGGTACCAGATTTCTAAATGTCTGGGATAATTGTCATATTAAATTTTTATTTTTCTATTATTTCAGTAATACATATAATTTAAAACCTGATTTACAACAAATTTCATGTTTGATAGTTTTTTCCATGGCTAAGGATGTATCATCATTACCTTGAGGTCTTCCTTGTCCTTGTGAAGGTTTTGTCACAGATTTTGGTCTCAGTTTACGCAATGCACTATTTCCTTTAAAGGAAGCAGGAGAATGTGTGTCCACAGTGTCTGTGTTGCCATCTAAATGGTGAGCTATCTTCTGAGAATTTTTGTTTTCAGAGCTAAACTTTTGGGTAGCATTACTGACTTTAACTTCACCAGTGACTTGATTCTTCACAGGTGGATCTTCAGGGATATTGCCAGTAGTACTGCGAGGTGGATTGTTCTTTTTTGGAAAATGGAAAACAACACATGTAATTAAGTTTTCAAAAATTTGTAAAAACTACAAAATCTACCACTGCTTTACATACAGAAACCTGACTTAGTCCCTTGACCTCCAGGGACTTAGCGAGAGTCACAAATGCTCTGTAGTTGTCTTCTGGAATTTGTGTGACCCCAAGGTACATAAAATCTATCACAGCCTTCAGATTTTGAAATGATTCATCTAAGAGGATAACAAGTGGATGATCTTCAGTTTCCTCACAAAACAGCTTCTATAAAGAACAACGCAGAAGAAGAATGGTAAGAAAGATTAGCTTTTCTTCTCTAAAACCATCACTTCAAAGACACAGAACACTAATTGACTATTGGTAGTTATGGTGACATTTCAGAACCCTTTTGCACAACAAAGATGCTCTATCAACAACTTTGAAACATTTCCTAATATTATAAAATAATAATAGAAATCAGCAGTACTGGTTGGTATTAATTTTTAACTTTCATATGTTTGTAGAAGAGAGTAAGTAATAATTACACAGGCACACAAAATAAAAAAAGTTGTCAGACCCACATTTTTCTCTTCGAATGTCAACACAGTGAATCTGAATCTGAAGCCAGAATTGCACCACCACTCTCCATTCTTTTGTTGTTGTTTTTTCCACTAAAAAACACTGACATTGAATACTTTGTTTTTGAGGTTTGTTGTCAGACCTAAAGACTTGACAGATGTTTCTCTATGCCTGTCAATGCATTGAACCTGAAGCCAGAATTGTGCCACTACTCTTCAGTGAAAAACACATGCAAAAACTAGATTTTGGTGTCTAGTGGCATTATACTCTGCAGAAGCCAAACATTGGCAGACTCAAGAGCAACATATGCCTATGTATGTTGATGCACTGAATCAGAATCCAATGCCAGAACTGCATCACCACCTTCCAGTTTGTTTGTTTTCAATCACAAAAATCCACCTACAAATTGTAAATTGTAAATTTCACAGTGGTTTCTCGGGACTTTTTAAAAAAAATGGAGGGTGATGGCTCAAAATTCAGATTCAGGGCATTGATTTGCATACAAAAACATGTTTCAATTCTTTGGGTCTGACAACAACTTCCAAAAACAAAAAATACAATTTCATGTTGGGTTTTTGCAATTTAAATAAACTGGAGGGTGGTGGGGTAATTCTGCCTTCAGATTCGGATTTAATGCATCAACATACATGGAGAAATATGTGTCAATGTCATGGTAGTTTTTCATGATTTAAAAATAACTAGAGGGTGATGACTCGATTATGGCTTCAGATTCAGCATGTGGGCATACTTAGAGAAACGTGTGTCAAGTCTCTGAGTCTGATTTTTTTTATTTTAGGTGACTGTGTTATTAATCTAATAGTAAAAAGGCTCTTTGATGTAACCAGTAATAAAGAAGCAAATTTTAAGAAGCCATTTAAGCCTCGTTTAAGTGTTTAAAATAAGTATATTAAACAAATTATTACTAAAACTATTATATAAGTATATAATGCTTGATACTTTCTGTAAGTCTATAAGCAATCAATTATTGTTGTTGTTATTATTATTGTCATTGTTGTTTAAATAAGAATATTAAAATATCACTGACAATGTCATATTGTCATCACTGATTCACAATCATTCACTATTAGTTAAACTAACTTGTAAATAATTTCATTGTCACTCCATACGTAACTCACTAATATGCTTCTTCTACTCATGTTTGTGTATACGCAAACATGAGTAACCATACTCCATAAAAATAAAATTTGACTGACGAGATGAGTTCAACAATGCATAAACACAGTTACAATTACCGAAGCTACACAACATTTATAACAATTAAACAAGTCTAATCTCTGATGGTTTATAGTTGCGACAACATAGAATTTCAATGTGGGCTCTAGTGATACTTTACCATGTAGGTAACAACTAGTAAAGTATTAAATCAAAAAAAGTGTTTGTTGTTGTTTAATTTTAAATATAGAACTATGGGGGGAAAAAATTAAAGCTGGGAAAAAATTGCCCACCACTGGTACTACTAGGATCAACAAGTGAGTACCTCTGTGAAAGAATGTTGGATGTAGCAGTTCTGCAATTTTTCCAAAATTAAAAAAAAAAAAAAAAAAATCTAGTGTTATATTTTTATTAGAATTTTCTAAATAAGCAAACACATGCTTTGTAAGAAAAATAACATTGTTTATATTATAAAATACTTTTGGTATACATATTTTTCATAAAATTTGGATTTTGAGTTAATGCATTAGACAGAATTCCTAATCGGTCTACCTTCCAGCAGCATCAGCCGCATATCTTACAGTTCAGTATTCTACCAACAAATGATAGAAATGTGAATGCAAGAAAGATGCATTTCAATACAAGGTGAAAACTTCAAACTCATTTATCTCAGCACCTGATTTTTTGAGAGTTGTGCTACTATTACAGCCCATAAACAAAATGATATTTCAATATTTATTTCTGCTCTAAAGACACCCGAGAGGTACGTTGAGCCTGAGAAACTTCCAATGCCAAAATAAAAAAGAAGGGCCAATGACAAAGAGAAAAAATTATTATTACAACACTTTACTTACATGAAAGTAAGGACTGCATGCAGATAAAACTAGCCTGTGAGCTTTCAGGCTCTGACCCTCAGCAGAAATAGTGCAATCAACAAAAGAATTGTTATCTAATAAACTTTTAAATTCTGTAGCAAGTTCACTGGTGTGGTCTTTCCAACTTACAGTCACAACTGATTCAACCATACTTGAATTGCTCTGAAACAATGGGAAAACCACATTTTCTTTTAAATCACTTATAAAAAGAATGTAAAAGGAAGAAATCACTTCAGAAAAGTTTGTACCAAAACTGCAATATACATGTATCTATATCAACCAACCTCACTACAATATAAATGTTCTGAATAGCAAAAAAATAAAATAAACACAATTTACTAGTAGTAATAAAAGTAACACAACGTACCTTGGCGGATCTAGGTTATCATCTAGTGTCTATGATATACAAATTATTTAAATGTTTATAACACAATGTACACAAAATGATCAATGTTTCACAATGCAATACACAATGATCAATGCACAATGTAGACAAAATGATCATGAGCTTCTGCTTTCAAAACAATGCTTTATCTGTATACATCCTCCTTCACATTGTTACACAAAGCTGTCCTGGCTTAGTTCGGTTGCCAGGGTCGGCAAACGACGTGCCATCACAGCAAGATATATATGTACTGTACGATACGGCACCGTATACATTATATGCAGTGTTATTACTATTATCAAAGAAGGAAGGTTTACCCGAGAGGATATTTATTGTTCACACTCTACTGTATTCACTAATCGATTCTCATTTTTTGAACACATTTCTTGATGGTATCGATCGCAATATTGATTACACAGTTCATAGACGCATTTTCAATAGATTATTGCATTTTTTTTTATTTACCCACTTTACGAATACTTATTAGTGGTCGCTTCTTATCGCATTTGGAGGTACCCATAGAGGAGAGATACAAACTATACTGGCGATTTTTGTACGAAGAGCTCTGACAGTTCGTCAGCTGTTAGGCCGTGTTGCCACACGCTCTCGCGGCTAGCACGTGGAGAGCACATGGCTGCGGCTCCACCCGAGGCGGGAAGAACGAACTTTATTTTTTTTTAAAAGTAACTTTTATTAGGCTGGAGGTTCGATTGTAAAGTATTGAATGTTCTCGTGTTATGTATTCATCGTGTTTAAATCCATCCAAGTTAAATAATGTGGAACTTACTCATTTATATTTATTTAAACCTGTTATTTTAAATATTAGGCCACGTAGGTCACTTTATTTTGTGTAATTAATCACTCACTAGAGGGAACCAAGATGTCGTGCTGTACTTCTTTTTAAACAGTATTATTGCGTGATCACGGATGAAACACTCGAATGCAATGACATGTAAGTATACAAGACATATTTGATAATATCCAGGTATGATGCTGTATCTGAGCCTGCGCGCCATGTAATCACCGCGTTGTACCGCTTTAGCGTGTAATGGAATGGAGTGTCACGTTGATTGTGGCTGTATAATTGTCTTTCAGATAATCTGTAATTCGTTCTTTAACATAACAGAATTTAAATAATTGTTTATTAAATATAAACGTAACTGTCTTCTTCTGTGGGAAACGCTTCGAAACTCACTATTGATGTCATACCATTGATGTCAGAATAGGAAAAGAAGACAAACCGAATTGGAAATGAAAAAGAACATAATACTTTATTGAATGTCAGATTGTTAGTCGAGAAAGAAGTCACCACCATTCTGCAGTATATTTTCATAACCTATTCATGATGTACAATAGTATACAGTATTTAGGAATATTCAAGTTTGGAGATAGCTTAAATTTTTGCTTCATAAAAATAATACATGGAATCAATGGCTTTGAAACATCCTGGAATAGTCTCAATATCAGTGTTCCATCGGGAGATGTTACTTGATTTTAAACTAGAGAAAACATTTAGTGAATGCAGTATTTCAATGGTAATTTTGCAGTACAGTGAAAGGGAATGAGTTTAAACAAATTAATTGGTTTCATAATTTCCAGTTAACAGTATTGCAAAATCACTGAATTTTAACAAACAACTCACAATCATCACTGATATTTTCAGACCATCTGAAGTATTTATTGTGGAGTGTCTTCTTACTCGAGGCTGGTAGACTCCATTGACTTCTAGAAAAGAGCATAATTCTTGAAGTGTCTGTTCTCAATATCATCATACAGTCTTACAGTCACCAGATTATTAAATGATCATTTTTATGTACATTTCATGTGGAGGTTGTGCAACACATGTTAGGAAACACAAACATGAATTGTAACCATGTATGATTGTTAAGCAAGCTTTTATATGTACTAATACCCAACACAAAATGAGCAGTGATCTTTCAATTGTTTTTACTTTTGTAACATTCATCATAATGGGTTTGTCAGTGCATATAGGCCTTAATACTGCAAAATATAAAAAAATGTCGTCTGTCGTTCTGAAGGTATTTTCCAAAGTGCTATAGTGTTCAATCAGTAATGGTGATTTCTTTGCTCATATTCTTCTCGTAATGATTAATTGTGACATAAGTGAAGTGCAATTTGAGAAGATGAGCTTCGAATAATGAGAGTTTTCTTCCCCAAATGGTTGCAGGAAGTAGTTCATTATAAAAGGCTCATTGAAGATGAATGTACAATTGAGTGCATATCTGCCGGAGCATACAATCTTCATCTCTGTAACTATTTCCTTTCCACACAACACATTGGCCTTGAGAAGGACAACAAGTTGAACAATATAACTTGAAAAGAAATGAAAAGTGAAAAATTTCAAAATACTGCCCCTGAAAGTTATGGTTTGTAAATATTTTGCATTAAGAAGGAAATCTCGTGCTTCAAAGTTCAAAATGTATTATATAAGTGGAAATGATGAGTGGAGCTACACTTGTCAAGAAATGCTCATTAGTGACAAAAACAATTTTTTGAATTGTCAAAAAGTGAACTATTGACAGATATTGCATACAAGTCTTTGTAAATATAATATAGTGTGAGTATTAAAAAATTAATGTATATTCTGGAATGATAAAAAAAAATACTAATTAGACCACTTTGCATTGCCATTTTTTGAAGGGTTTAAATCATTAAATGTTTCATTAACAAAACTTGGGGCTAGTACATAAGTGCCTTCATATTCTGGGTTATTTAGTGGTCAACAATGATGTGTAAGATACCAAGACTACATGATGTAAGTTTTTTTTAAGGCCTGGTTATCAGACTGATGATTGTAGGTGCGTTAAAAATGGGATATTGAATAGTACATTAGGCATTAATGCTAGTTTCCTTTTATCATCATTGTAAAAATTATCATAATCTGTGACAGATGAAATTTTTTTGTGGGCATTGAGGAACTCACCAAGAAGTTCTCTTTTTTGTTCACGCTTAGTGTTATACTGTAAGCCCAAAAGTGAGATTGAATTAAAGAACAATGTATACTTACCTGATAATTCTTCCAGTTTCTTTTGTCTTATCAATAGATTCTCTACCACCACAAAAGCACTTCCGCTCACAGACCACTTCAGCCAGGTACCTTTCATTGTAGTAATGAAAGTCCAAAAGTTGATATGCAAGGTAGCCGTGGGCAAAATGTCTTTGACCAGTGGTGAAAAATGAAGACTAAAGTAAAATATTGCAAATGAAAGTATAAAGAGCAGTGAAGGTAGATATAAACTGATAACGAATGGTCTATTCCCCAAAAATGTTTAGAGACAAATCATATGGGATTGCTGTGAAATACAGAAATAATTTGTGAAAAGTGTCGATGGCAAGCTATGCTGCTATGTATTTATTACTAATAAATTAGAGAAGAATTAAAGTAGCGGTGCAATCTGTGCAAGTTTCCTCTCCTCATAACTTTGTGACATCAACTACTAATGTAAATATATCTTAAAGCGAGATCAATGAAATGTAAGTATTAAAAACTAGTGTAGTTTTCAAATACCTTGCATATCTAATAGTCACATGATAAGTCATGGCACCTCTGTGTTAAATTACATGCTCTATAAACTAAATAGGAAATGGAAAAGAATCATTACTCTCCGCAATTAAAACAATTCTTTAATATATAACATTTAAAAAATACAAATAGAAGGTCTGGCCAGGTCTGCAAAATTAAAGAAGAAACGGAAGTAAAAAAAGAAGAAATAAAAATTGTACAATTAAATTAAAAAAAAGTTAAGTGGTCTGGCCAGACCTTATAAATGAATCATTAAAATAAAAAGAATATCAATAATTTAAAAATGAAAATAAACTTAATGGTCCGGCCAGACTGTTCATTCTCTTCCTCCATCTCTGCGCCATCTCCCGGGCTGAAAAGGGAAAGCAATTTCACTTGTAATATATTCCATTTCAATCATTATTAAGTGTTATACAATACTTAATGTGTAGAACATTCACACAAAAACAAATTATTTACCGTTTCGGGGTGAATAGGAAACCAAGAAACAAGCAGGGAAGGGCTACTTCCCTTAGTAGGTTATCAATACGATAGGGTTCTGAGAACCGTAGAAACTAGAGAAAAAATGGTGAAAGAGTAGGGGACACCCCTCCCAAGACCCTACATACAGTGGATGTAAGTCTGGTGGAGTCAGGGTACAGCATGATGCTGAACTGAGGGGAATAAAAAAAGCTTAGTTTCACTAAAATTTGTCTGGGGAAACAGGTATTGAACAAATGAGTCAATTGAAAGCCATGAACAAAAATGTGAGTTGTACAACCATTCCTAAGAAATAATGCATTCATTTCCACACCACCTTGAGGTAGAATGCATGGTGCGTTTTTTTTTTATACATGGTATCCCCTGTAGGCCTAGTCCATGTTCACCAAGAAAATATAACAGTTCAAGTTCCTGGTGCAAGACTCAAAGAAGTGTCTGCATCTTTCTCATGAAAGATGGAGCACAGCACGATTTTCTTTAGTCATAAAAAAATCCTCTCGTCACTTGCATCATTTACTCAACTCAGCCTCAAATCACAGACTCTGAAATCTGGAATTGTACATAGAAAACAAGAAAAATTGAAAACCATGAACACTTCTTTGAACTATTCATTTTAGATCTTGTATAACATGTTTACTACATTTCTTACAAAATAAAAGTGAGTTAATTTCAGATATCTCTGTACATGGATATTGCAAGTTTCTCAAGAAATGTAGCTGTTGGTCTGTACAGTAGCAGGTTTTTTGTATTACCAGTAGCCTCTTGTTCTAGGCGTTCTTCTTGCACTGCTGGTTACTATTCAAGGGGGAGCAATTTACCAGCTTTGTGCCACATTTCACCCACTTGTGAACATTTAAAAAAGAATTCTACTTGGCGACACTACACAACTGCAACGATAGTAAATAAGATATAAATGACAACAGCTTCTATTCTGAGAGAATAAAATTTAAAATGGGTTTTCAAATTGTAATAAACTCCTTAATACATTCATATTTATCTAACACGTCTATTTATTCCATCTGGAACAATGGCTGAAATACTGAAAATTGCATTAATTACAAGTCATAAGAAAATCACACACATCATTCAAGTAATACCTGAAATAACAGACAGATGCTTCAGTGTTCTGTTACAAGATAACCTAAACTATTTCATGGTGCCTCTGCAACACCTGCACTCTGGGGCAAAGGAAATATTCCAGTCACATCCGAGTCAGAATCATCAGAATTATCACTCCAGTCATCATCTGAACTCTCACTACCTGCCTGCAGATCTATAATCAGATCTTCAATATTATTTTCTAATACTACTTCCTCCTTCCAAGCTTTCTGTATTAAGCTTTTTGAGTGTTGAACCAGCATTTTGGCCACTGCAGTGGAGAAATGCTTGCGACACTTGCTTTTAAGAGATTTTCTACTTCTGTAAAAGTTTTATTATTTCTGACCACATAACCCTTCACTTGTGACCATATCTAACTCTATTGGATTAAATTCTCAGTGATAGGGTGGCAAGCGCAGGACCCTATGACCGTTCTTTTCAGCCAATTGATCTGTGGCATAGGTGGGAAA
>JAHLJT010002630.1:97783295-97811410 GCA_031308135.1 Acheta domesticus | reverse complement strand
CCTCACATCTTTAATATGCACATTATCCGCAATTTGTAAAGATGATTATATTTGTGAGTGTAAGTGCTTCAAATAACTTCAAATAAAGTATTTTGAAAACTCAAAAATTTTCTGTGAAAATGAGCTTCAAATTTCGCATTTTTAGTAGTGCTAAAACGCCATTTTCTCTTAAACGGCACATAATTTTTAAAAGAAAATTGCCATTTACGGCTAGGTTTTTGTGTTCTTTAATATTCTAAAATTAATGTTTCTGTTCTACCAATAGGAAACCGAAAAATTAAGAAAATGACAAAAAATGTACTTTTGGCGATGATAGATGGTAGCTGGCAAGAAAGAGTATGTGGCAATTCCGAATAGCTAGCGAAGACCCAGGAAAATAGAAAACTAATACGGGAAAGTCTGTGCCATTCTGTTTCTGTTTTTTGACAAATAAATAAATAAATAAATACGGTCATGCTTAATTTTTTCAAAATACGAGTAGTTTTTCTTTAATTTTGTGACAAACGTAATAGGCCGCTGTAAATTTACTGCGCTTCGGACAGCTGGATGCGTCGTAAATTAGAATGTGCAATTTTGTATATTATTTCTTTCTTCGTTTCTTACATTCGAACTTTGTTATAGACTTACACATTAATATTTTAGAAATTGTTTATTTTGAAATATTTGAAATAAGTAAAAAGAATTAATAGCTCTCAGAATAGCGACAATGCAGGGTCTGCAACAATGGAATTCACTTTGCGCTCGCGAATATCTGTGAATTAGTGTCATTGTTGTGACCTAATGGAGCTGTATGAAAAGGAGTTATAATTGTCTAATTTATGTTGATATTTGCAGGCAAATATTTAGTTTTGCACCAAATGCTGTACCATTTGTAGTGAGTAGAGAATTTGTTGCATGGTTTTAAAATACTCTTCCCTAATCATGGCCCAATGGAAGGCATTTCTATATTTCCAGGGTATCAGGCTTCTTTTTCCAATACAGGGTTACAAAACTTTTGCATTCTATTTTTGTGAAGTTGTAGAATTCACATAGTTCTGACAACACTGCAATGGAAATAGTGAGTTCCAAGCGAAGATGTTAGTAGCGCATAAAGTGCAATATTACAGTACTACTTAGCTGTTTCCTCTAATACGGGAAAGTAAGTGCTGTTGTAGCACCACTAGTTCCTACTAATTTTCATTCTTTACTCCACTCCCTCTGCGTGCAAAACGAATTTTTCCGCATTTGATTTTTAAAATGCCTATATACTTAGAATGTTTCAAAATTTAAAAAAATATTTCCCACTTGTAAAAAGATCTGCACAATACTTTATGAAAAATAATTCCAAAGTTGTGTTTCGAAAAAATATTTTCAATATTTTTAAAGTAGGTTTTGAGGATATTGGATTTATATAAAACTATGAAAAGTATAATTTTTTAAGATTTTTTAAAGTGGTTTGCGAAAGTAAAAATATAAAAATCAATTCCAAAAATGAAAAACATATTTTATTTTCTTTAATTTATTTTAAATTCGTAAGAAGTCTTTTTCGTACACCGTGGGGAAACCTAAATCGTAGAGGTTTAGGGTCTTGAACGGAATCAATGTACAAAAATGGACAGTTCGATCGCAGCTGAAAATAATGTGTAAGTAAATTAGCTTGGATCATCTTCGAGACTGGACATAGACGTATAGTCACTGACACTTAAAAAATTTACTCAATTTCGCGAGTTGTTAGCGATATTTTTCGACGAGCCATTTTTACTTCAAAAAGCACACGACTTAAGCACAATCAGAAACTCTTAGCAGAATACGATTGCAATCTCCCGTGAGAAACGTGGGCCGAGGCGAGTTTGTTATGACCGTGGTGTGTGACGCGAGATAGTATACAGTGAAGTGCTACTTATAAGTACAAGACCCTAAGAGATGCTTTGATAGGCTGGAGAGATATTTATATGGAACCACGTCATTGGTTTATGCCAATACAATAAAATATTAGGACATTGCAAATAATACAATACAATACATAACAAAATATAAAAGCATATATTTTATTGCACTGATACTGATACTTGATTTTACCTATTGTTATCTGCTACTGTAGAAAAATATCTTTCTGGCACAAATTTTTATTAACATACGAAGTGTAAAATAAAATATTACGGAAGAAATTTTGTAGGCAGTTATATGTATATGCCATACTTTACACAAATTCCGTTATAAACTACATACAGAAATCATCTCTTCTGTTCCTTACTGTGTTATGTAGATATTATTTAGTGTCGTTAGAGCGGCGTCCTCCCGACGAGATTTTCTGGGGTTCAATGGTCTCCTATGTTTCTGGAACTGCGGCGCACTGTAAAAGCATGAAATGTCACAGTGGACCACGTTCCGTCCTTACGCGCGTGAAGACAGTCCTCCAATCAACACATCCCTGCCGGATGACGTAGGCCGGAGCTCCAAACGTGAGAATCGCGCGCAGCTGCTTTTTCACCCGTCAGCAAGCGATAGATAGGAGCGGTCGCGCGCCTCGGAGGTTCAGCGAAAAGACCCCCATGGTACCGGCAGGGTTTGAAATGCCTCTGGGAAACACTTTTCCCCGTTATGTATTTAAAAGGTTAATGAAACCATTATTTCAACCAGCATGAACTGCAATTAGTCTCATACACTTATATTTGCCGTTACGCCAATTATATCATTATGGTGCCAGCACTTTTGAATACAAAGTTGTTGTGAATCCACCTCTCGTCAATACACTATTTGACGGCCTTCTTTCCCCTAACATCCTTATTTGGATGAGATCTCTTGTTCTCCAATCTACAATATCTGCTCTCTCGACCAAAACTTTTCGTTTTTGAATTACCACCTCCAATCTGTATTCCATATGTTCCATTCACATCCAAAGTGACTTTTCTCCCCAAGGAAAATTTAATCTTTTCTTTAATTATAGACTGCATTTTCGGTTAACGTGCGCACTTGCTTTTCACGGACGCTATAAAATCACAGAGCATTCTGATTACTCATAAAATCGTGACAGCACTTATTTCCATTCGGTGTAACATTTTCTTTTTCACGAATTGTTTAATGCTAGTTACTCCAACACCAATGTATGCCGCTGCTTCTTTCTATGCCTTTTGTCGTAGTAACCAGTAAATGAATCACCTGCCTCAATTACACTCGCTATGAAACTCCTGACCTTCACTGTGAATTGTCGAATTTCATTTCGAATTCGAAATTTGGTTTCGATTTAAAGAATATTTTTGCTCGGACTAGTGTTCCTGTCATTCGGCGAGGCGAGTAATTCCGGTTCACACATACGTGGTTAGGCCATTTTCCAACAACGGTGGGAAGCAAAAAATCATTGTTGGTGTAGTTTCTTAGAGAAGAATTTGTTTTTAGTGTAGGAAAGGACAACGCAATATTGGTGGGTACTTCGGGTATTCATTAGGATTTTATGTGCTTCCATCCGTGGGTATTTGGATTCACAGTGTAATAAAATAGAATTTTTTTATGGATAGTATCGGAAGCAAACACGGAAGTCTTGAAAACATACTGTGCGTTAGTGCATTGTATGTTGTTGATGCTTTGGAAAAGCACTTAAATTTTAAAAAATAATTTCGTATGGGAATAGTGTCTTTGTTATTTGCCATTCCGGTGCACACATGGGAGGTCGAGTTTCATTTTCCAAACACTGGTGAGAGCAAAAAAATCATTGTTGGTGTTCTTTATTAGAAAAGTATTTCCTTCTTACTGTAGCAAAAAGGAAAATGCAATTTGTGGAATAGTTTGGTATGTATTAGGATTTATGTGCTTCCATCGATGGATTTTTGTAATCTCAGTGTAGCGAATTAGATTGTTATCCATATAGGATAGTATCGAAAGTCAAAAAATTGAAAACAATACTGTTGCGTAGTGCAATGTATGATGTTAATGCTTTGTAAAGACATCTAAATTTTGAAGTATATTTTGGGTTGGAATAGTGTCTTCGTAATTCGGCACGGTGTGCCATTACGGAGCACATATGCTTGATTGAGTTTAATTTTACAAAACACGGTGAGAGCAAAAAAATTATTGTTGGTGTAGATTATGAGAACAACATTTAATTGTTATTCTTGGAAAAGGACAATGCAATTGGTCGAGTAGTTTAGTATTTATTAGGACATGTGTGCCTTCTTCCGTTACTTTTGTTATCCCGAGGTCCCGCCACTCCAGTGCACACATACGAAGTTGAGTTTAATATTCAAAAGAACGATGAAAGCAAAAAAATCATTGTTGGCGTAGTTTATTAGAACAACATTTAGTTGTTATTCTTGGAAAAGGACAATGCAATTCGTCGAGTAGTTTAGTATTTATTAGGAGATGTGTGCCTTCTTCCGTCGCTTTTGTTATCCCGAGGTCCCGCCACTCCAGTGCACACATACGAAGTTGAGTTTAATATTCTAAAGAACGATGAGAGCAAAAAAATCATTGTTGGCGTAGTTTATTAGAACAATATTTCATTGTTATTCTTGGAAAAGGACAATGCGATTTGTCAAGTAGTTTAGTATTTATTAGGACATGAGTTCCTCCTTCCGTTGTGTTTGTTATCCCGAGGTCGCGCCATTCCCGTGCACACATACGAGGTTGAGTTTAATTTTCGAAAGAACGATGAGAGCAAAAAATCATTGTTGGCGTAGTTTATTAGAAAAACATTTCATTGTTATTCGTGGAAAAAGACAATCCAATTCGTCGAGTAGTTTAGTATTTATTAGGACATGTGTTCTTCCTTCCGTCGCTTTTGTTATCCGGAGGTCCCGCCACTCCCGTGCACTCTTACGAAGTTGAGTTTAATTTTCAAAAGAACGATGAGAGCAAAAAAATCATTGTTGGTGTAGTTTATTAGAACAATATTTCATTGTTATTCTTGGAAAAGGACAATGCGATTTGTCGAGTAGTTTAGTATTTATTAGGACATGAGTTCCTCCTTCCGTCGTGTTCGTTATCCCGAGGTCGCGCCATTCCCGTGCACACATACGAGGTTGAGTTTAATTTTTAAAAGAACGATGAGAGCAAAAAAATCATTATTGGTGTAGTTTATTAGAAAAACATTTCATTGTTATTCTTGGAAAAGGACAATGCAATTCGTCGAGTAGTTTAGTATTTATTAGGACATGTGTTCCTCCTTCCGTCGCTTTTGTTATCCGGAGGTCCCGCCACTCCCGTGCACTCATACGAAGTTGAGTTTAATTTTCAAAAGAACGATGAGAGCAAAAAAATCATTGTTGGTGTAGTTTAGTAGAACAACATTTCATTGTTATTCTTGGAAAAGGGCAATGCAATTCATCGAGTAGTTTAGTATTTTTGGGAAATGTGTTCCTCCTTCCGTCGCTTTTGTTATCCGGAGGTCCCGCCAATCCCGTGCACTCATACGAGGTTGAGTTCAATTTTTAATAGAACGATGAGAGCAAAAAATCATTGTTGGCGTAGTTTATTAGAAAAACATTTAATTGTTATGCTTGGAAAAGGACATTGCGATTTGTCGAGTAGTTTAGTATTTATTAGTACATGTGTTCCTCCTTCCGTCGTTTTTGTTATCCCGAGGTCCCGCCACTCCGGTGCACACATACGAAGTTGAGTTTAATTTTCAAAAAATCCATGAGAGCAAAATAATCATTGTTGGTGTAGTTTATTAGAACAAAATTTAATTGTTATTCTTGGAAAAGGACAATACAATTGGTTGAGTTGTTTAGTATTTATTAGGATTTGTTTGCCTCCATGCGTCTTTTTTTTTCAGTGTAATGATTTAGATTTTTTTATAGATAGTATCGAAAGTCAAAGATTTGAAATCAATACTTTTGCATAGTGCATTGTATTGTTGTTGATTCTGTGATAAGACATTTTTTTTTGAATGATATATTTCCTTCGAAGATATTTTTTGTTCTTGGCGCCACATACGTGTCATTTTGTTCAATTTTTCAAAAAACGGTTAGAGCAAAAAAATCATTGTAAGTGTAGTTTATTAGAATGAAGTTTGATTTTGTTTGTTGGGGAAGGCCAATGCGATGTGTTGAGTATTTTAGTATTTAGTAGGATTGATGTGCCTCCATTGGTGTGTTTTTGGGTACCCCGTTAAAGGATGTACAATTTTTTCTTCGATAGTATCGAAAATAAAAAAGTTAAAAACAATATTGTTGTATATTGTATTGTATTGTGGTTGATGTTATGTGAGGATAAATTGATTTTGAATTAGAGTTTTGCCTTGATGAGTGATTTTCTTATCCTGCGAGAGTGCGTTGTTCCGGGTGACTCGTGAGTGGTTTTGTTGAATTTTGCAAAAAACGTTGAGAGCAAAAAAATCAGCGTGTGTGTACTTTGTTAGAACAATGTTTGGTTCTGTTTGTTGGGAAAGGACATTGCGAAATATTGAGTAGTTAAGTTTTTATTAGGAATTGTATGACTTGAATTTTGTTGTTTCTTGACAGTAGTGTAAAGAATTATTATTATTTATAGGGAATATTAAATGTTGAATATTTCGAAACAACATTGTTGGATAGAGAATTGTTTTGTGGTTATTTTTGTGTCAAGAAAATCTAATTTTGATTTGATGGATAGTTTTTTTTCTACGAGTAGTTTTCTTACGCGTAGTTGTTGCGCCTGCCGGGCATTTCGAAAATTCGTTTTTTCTAAATTTTCGAAAAACGGTAAGAGCAAAAAAATTAATGTTTATATATTTGAAAAGCACAGAAATAGCCCAATATTTTGTGTATAAAGAAAATTTGTTTTGGCTAATTGGCTTTGCCAGCTTAACATTAAGCCCGCAAAGCCACCCATTTTTGGAAAAACCGTTGGAGCAAAAAAATTAATTTTTGGATATTTGGAAAGCACAAAAATAGCACAAAATTCTGCGTATAGAGAAAATGTATTTTTTGAAAATGGCTTTGCCAGCTTAACGGACGTCTCAAAAAATACTCATTGAAAAATTGAATGTGATCTTATTTAAAGATATTTTTATGAACACATGTTATTTAAAAAACACAGCTACCATCTATTGCCGCCCAAAGTACTTTTTTTAATTTTCTTAATTTTTCGGTTTCCTGATGGTAGAACGGAAATATTAATTTTAGAATATTAAAGAACAGTAAAACCTCGTCCTGAACAGGCGCGGATCCAGACTTCTCTTTTGGGAGGGGTCAGGTTAAGACTGAAGTGCATTTATCTCAGAAAGGGGGGAGGGTACAGAATAATAACAAATTTGACGTATGTTATTCTATATCAGATTGACTTTATTATACTATAAATATATTAGAAATTCAATATACCAATAATCACATAACAGATATCAAGCAGGTTACAATTGTTACGATCCTCACCATATCCACTGGGAGTGAGGCGGGGAAATTTAGTAATTTTAACTGGTAACCTCCAATTTTTGTTGCAGATTCGAATTCTGCCTACAAAAATATGTCAATTGTATTCGGTACATTTGTCTTAAAAAAAGAAAATTTATAAAGTTATCAACAATAAATTTCAAGTTATCAAAAATAACTTTCATTTGATGTAATATGAAAAAAATTGTGAAGAAACGTATATGAGAGAAACATGTAAATGTTTGTAATGAAAAAAAGTAAATTTTTAATAAATTATTATAATAAATGCATGCCTATAATAAATAAACTAAATTATACTTTTATTTTTTCTCACAATTATTTTTCTCATTTTAATTTTTCCTTTTTTAACATTTTTGCGCTTATATTGCTCTTTCGTACATTAATAAATTTGCACCATATTTGAATATCCTTGAATGGCGTTTCTTCTATAACAATGTTGTAAACTTCATTATAAGTTTGCCGACAACTACACCGAAACATGCAAACATCTAATAAATTGAATTTAATGCAACAGTTAATATTTTTCAATTAACTGATCTGATTCCTTTTGCATTGCCTTGGTGCTTTGTTTAATTAAAACCCAAATAAAGAAACATCATTGCAACACTGTTCATCAAGAATGAGTGCTGTCAGAAGATACTTTTGATTCTGGATTCGGATTCAGCCACAGCTAAACTTTCAAATAAGATATTTTAGGCGTCAGACTCTATCCTCGCTCAATAGCCGAACTAAAATTCTCTAACCGGAATCCGACTCAGCGACAGCAAAATATTCAAATAAGGTCTTTTAGCAGTGGCGAAGCTGAAGGGTAATCTGGGAGCCTTATAATAACCAATTTTTTTTCAATAAATTCTGTCGTTGTGTACCATTTTTCAATATTTTTGTTACTGAATCGTTGAAGAAAATTAAATGTGTTCGACTTCTTTTCTCCGCTTACGCGCGATGGAATAAGCAGGGCCGCAGAAATATACACTTTGTGGCCGGTAGCTGAGCGAGGAGTCTGCCAGTGGATAGACACCGGCTGGCTCTGCCGCTCACGCGCAAAAGAGAGCGTACGCTATCTCCCTTCCAATTGCATTCACTGGGCAGAAACCCCAGCTACAGCCTAGGCTCTCGGTAGGCGCGGACGTGTACAGCGATGCACACCCACGTCTCAGAGGCAAATTCACCTCATCACCTGACGTTGTGGGAAAATAGAGTTGTTTATGTGCCGTTTGTGTGATTTTTGTTAGTGTTTTGTTTACGAAACAATTAATGAAGCTAAAGATATAGTGTTGCAGACTATATCTATGTCCCACTGACTATGAGCCATATAACTTCTAAATGATTCACGACATCGAAATGCAGTTTCCGCTCAACAATGCAGAATCACGAATTAAGTACTACGCCGTAGAGATAGAAATAGTAGCGATACGTAGTAATATACCGTGTTAGATATGAAGAGACTATTGAAATATACATCAAAGTAGACATGACTATGAATGAACTTTCAGGGTGAGAATTATTTGAAAGATACAAAATTATATCTTTTAAAATTATTGATACAGTAGTGACTCAGATGGACTACATGTTTCAAGATTTCGACAACTTTCATTTTATTGAATTTCTGGACGAAAAGCAGTTTTCCACCTACAAGCTTCCTTTAGTTCAGAAAAGTTTCCTTTCCTAATAAAACAATATCGATTCCTTGACAGTGAGCAGCTTCGAAATGAACTGACAAATGTTTACATTAATAATGCAAAATACATGCCTGCTGTTTTTTTGCTAAAGTATTTCTTAGACAAGTTGGTATAGAAAAAATATCAAGAGTCGGTTCGGTTTGTACAACTCAAAACCAACTTTCCCTTTATATACTGCATTATGTGAAAGGAATACGATTACATTAAAAGTCAAGACGTTCTTGAGAAATTCCGTGGGAAATTAACTGTGCAGAAACGAAAGCTTTAAAGAACACATTATCGACGTTTTTGTTGAATAAGAAAACGGTGAATGGAGCTAATTTACAAAAAAAATGTAAGATAAGATTTTCAGACTACCCAACTGCATGACTCTAGCTTCGCCACTGTATTTTAGGCGTCAGACACTATCCTCGCTCATTAGCCAAACTAAAATTCTCTAACACTAAATCTTTTCGACTAATCTTTACCACTAACCCCTGTTGATAGCCTTAACTTACGTTCTTACAAAACCAGAACCGGCATCAGACTTCAATGATCAAATTAGGTTCGCCGTTACAGATTACATTAAGCATTTTTAGGTTAAATAAACATTGATATTAAGTTGGCTGTCCGGGTGACGCCGCGTCCATGGCAAAGGTGCCGACGTTTCGGTCGCCATTCTGCGACCTTCCTCAGGGCGCATTACGCCGGCGGCATTACGAGGCGTAATGCGCCCTGAGGAAGGTCGCAGAATGGCGACCGAAACGTCGGCACCTTTGCCATGGACGCGGCGTCACCCGGACAGCCAACTTAATATTGACTCCGGCCGCGGAAGCCTACGCTCTCAAATAAACATTGAGTTTGTTAGGAGTTCCGATACTGCATTGGAATTTTATAATCGAAACTGATCGAAATGCTTATGAGGTGTTGGTTCTCCATCGTAAATATTTATTTTTGCATAAAGCTTTTTCGGCCGCATTGCGGCCATCTTCAGTGAAATTAGAGGCGGCTGTGGTCCTCAGTCCAGATTTTTTATTTATATAATTAATTGATTTATTTTTTATTTTTATTTAATTTATAATTAATTAATTTAATAATTTATATAATTAAATATTTATGCAAAAATAAATAGTTACGATGGAGAACCAACACCTCATATGCATTTCGATGATGGAAACATCGTAAACACCGCACCATTTCCTACCAATCGAAACTGAATTCTAACAAACACCTGAAAGCAAGATTGTTGCCAAATTTATATTCATACCATTATTAGTACGTAGTTTAGCTAGTTCTATTCCCTTTGAATAACAATTGTGACTTTTAAGATGAGTCTATGTGTTGACGTCCATTTTTCGCACAATTCTCTCGTTCAATTAGTGACAAATATTCACATTAAGTTAGCAACACTAGTAACGCGTATTGATTCCGACTTTAGATATGTTACTTGTTTAGATATATTTCTTGTATTAAAAATATTTTTAAAGTGATCTTGTATGATCTCGATGAAGTATGTTTTTATACAAATTAAATTCCAATTTCTATATACATTCATTAGTTTTAGCACTGCTAAATTTTCTGAAATTTCTAGAATTGTTTGAAAATATCTGAAAATGTCTCGGCGAGTTCCGATTCTGTAGGGACACTGGAAAGGTTATCATTTTTTAGATATGTTGAAGTTGAAGTTTCTCAGAAAATTTTGACGGTTCATCATTTGGGGGGGTCAAGACCCCCGTGACCCCCCCTTGGATCCGCGCCTGGTCCTAAATGGCAATTTCTTTGAAAAAATTGGAGACGTTTTTAAGAAAATGGCGTTTAAGCGCTACTGCATATTCGAAATTTGAATCTCTTTTTCACAGAAAATTTTCGAGTTTTCGAAAACTTTATTAGAAGTCTTTTTAAGAAATTTAACTCACAAATACAATAGGATTTATAAATTGCCTTTCATAATAAATTTAATGTATGATCAAAAATTTTATTTGCATTAAAAAACAAACGATCTTGCTTAGAGAAGTATGCTTTTAGAACAAAAGTATAATTCGCCAGTAACAAGTAATTTTGTTGATAATTTTGAATTTCCAGCTAAATTAATTGTCTAAAAAGGACAAATTTAAAAAAATCTATATCTGTGAGAAATAAACTTTCCCAATGAACGTGTTTTATAACGAACAAACAAGTATTATGAAAAGGAAAAATGAAGGCTTCTTTCTAAAGAAAACCTAGCCCTGGCCACCGTATGACTACCTCTACTGCCCAGTGCAACTTTGCCGAGTGCATGTTCATGGTTTGTAAGTGTAGATGTGTTGGTTCAGCCGATTTTCCCCAAAATTGAACAATAAATTTGTTAAAAATTAGTTCAATGAGTCCCTTTTTATGAATTTCTACAGTTTAATTGTAATTTTCATCCCATCTTTTATTCCTTAGCCATTCATGCATTCCTTTAAACCTACAAAATTTTTCCATTTTTTAAAACTACAAAATTTTAGAAATTTTAACCTCCAAGTCCATTGTACAAAATTAGTTCTTTAAAAAATGTCATGTACAATTTTTTGAGAAAACGAGTAGTTTTTGCGTAATTTGCGCTTGAAATTTGCAGAAAATATTCTCAAAAACCGCTCAAAATTTTTTCTTTAAATTTTCTCCATGTGTGCAATAAAGGACGGCAAATAAATAAAGTAGTGGTGCTATAGAATGCCATAAACGTTCTCGTAGAACTTAGTGTTCTAATCTCTATAGTTTGACCTAGTTTTTCTATTATGAATGATGATCTTCTCAGATACCTTCTTTGGACGCCCAAACGATATTTTTTTCACATTCTCTGGACTTTTCGGCTTCCTAATGCTAGAAATGACAGCACCATGCATTTATTACTATTATTTAAGTGTAAATGACATGCAAAGCCAAGGAGGTCGCAGACGTTAAATAGCGAGCATTCGCTCAGCTCTTCCAAGGGAAGCTTCGCTGGTACGAATCCTAATCGGGGAATATTTTCGTCCAATTTCTCTGTTGTCGCAGAAAATAATTGAGTATTCTAGAAACTTTATTGAAAATCATGTGAAGCCATTCGAATCACAAATATTGATAAATGAACTGGAAGTGTATCTTTTTTTTCAATTTTCAACATTTTAACAATTTTTCCTCCGGCACTCATTGTTTTTCCTTGGCTTTCTTTATTACAACAGCCCAATTTCTTATATCTTACTGTCTTCCGTTTTTCTTCTCCAGTTTCTAGCACCTAGGTTTCTCAAATCTTCCTCCACCTCATTCTATCTTAACCTTGGCCTCCTTGTCTTCCCGGCCGTGCTCCCTACGTGTACTTTTCTGACTGATCTCTCTCCATTCTAGTTAGGTGACCTACCATTCCCGTAGTTTCACCTTAATACATGTAACTATTTTCGGTGATTTAAATAGTGCTTCCAATTCTGCGTTGGTTTGACTTTTCCAGACTTCATTTTATTTGATTAGGCCAAATATGCTTTGTTAGATATTCTGTATCAATATGTTTCCTGTTTTCTTTGCTAATGAAGCTTGGCACGGTTTCTTTATATGGTAGTGAAACTAACACTGGCTTAATGTTGTTATATAATTTCAACTTAGTCTTTGAAATTCTTTCAGTTTGAAGGATTTCGTAGAGGCTACCGTAAAATCTATTACCTACCGCTGTTCTCTTCTTAAAGTCCTGCTCAACGACATTGTTTTCCTCTAAAACCTACATAATTCATTTCTATTATTGAGAAAAGATTTTAAGAATTATCTCTAGAATGTCTCCTAGGGTTTGTCGCGCTTCGGAGCCGCAGGGAGGCCGAAGCAAATTGTTGCTAAGAGACATTGCCTGTCTGTTCAGGGGCAGACGCTCTCCGGCCGGTGGCAACGCCGCAGCAGAGTGGATTGCGGCTGTGGGGTTGTGAGGCGCAGGAGGAGAGCACGAGGCTACTGCCGCTGTCAATGTTGCAGCTGCACAAGGGTCAGGGCGAAGAGCGAGTCCCGAGCGCGATGGGTCTCATGGCGCTTACATCGTCCAGTAGCCTCGCCGGTCACAGTGTCACGCACACCACCGAGCGTCCATTCATGTGTGAAGTTTGCGGAGCTTCCTTCACTTGCCCCAGTCATCTCATCATTCACAATCGCACGCACACGGGAGAGCGACCGTATCGCTGCGACGTGTGCGGTAACTCTTTCATTACAGTTCAAAACCTCTCCCGACATAAGAGAATACACACGGGAGAGCGGCCTTATATCTGCGACTTTTGTGGGAAGACATTCATGGAGAAACAAGACCTTACCTATCACAGGCGCACACACACGGGAGAGCGACCGTATCGCTGTGACTTGTGTGGAAGAACCTTCATTCAGAACAAGGACCTCACCACTCACATACGCACCCACTCGGGCGAGCGCCCTTACCGCTGTGACGTGTGTGGTAACGCTTTTGTCCTCCCTCACCACCTCTCCCGTCACAAACGCACGCACACGGGAGAGCGGCCGTATCCCTGCGACGTGTGCGGCTTCGCGTTCGCCAGGTCCAGCACCCTCGCCGATCACAAACGCACGCACACGGGAGAACGGCCGTATATCTGTGGCGTTTGTGGAAAGGACTTTAGAAATGCAAGCGGTTTGACGTATCATAAGCGGACTCACGCGGAAGAGCGAAATTAGGCGAGTTGCAAATGCTACTGCCATACTACTGACCACATCAGGACGTCTCATGCTCATCAGTTCGTATTCTGATGGTCCGAGATCTCCAAAGAAAGTAACCGAATATGTAAGTTCTCTAAAATAATGCCAGTTAACTCTGGCATGACTTTATCGAAGAAATATAAAAGTGAACTAGTGTCATATAGCTGCAAAAATAGTGCTGTGGAGTGTGTGAGATATTGTGCCCTGGAGAAGCAAAAAATGGCCGTTCTGATACTGTACACGTAAATACTGACGATTATTTCTTCCTTGTCGTGTGAGAGCTAGGTCATAAGCACAGTAATGTACTGATATTGAGGATAAATCAGGTATTAGAAATGGCGGAGTAAAACGTAATAAATCATTTGCGTTTTCAGTCAAAATCGAAACTGTTTCATCGTATTTTGATTTTCCAGTTTTCCTATGTATTTAATGAAACCATTGACATATCTCATTACGGGGCTACGCTGTTTTCTGTCATTTTATGGATATATGTCAACTTAGTAATAAAGAGGTTTTAAGCCCTGTTGATATCGTAGTTTTAAAAACTGTAAGTAGGGCAACATAGTGCAGTTATTTTTGTTTTCGTTTATAAAACATAAGAAAAGTGTTTTCTTGGTTAACTTGGAAGAGTTGAATTTGGAAATGGAATTTAGAGTCACTATACTGTGAGATATGAAATCGCTGTAATTTATAATGCATGACAATTGTATATTATTTGTTAGGGAGAGTTAGGTTAATTGGTCCTCTGTTTTTAACTAGTACTAAAATGTTATTTACTGGACGTATACACGCGAAATTTGCCCGAAAACACAAAAAGCACAAATATTATTAAAAACAAAACACACAGGGCAGAAATACTAACAATTAATTTGGTGTGAATATTCTTGTATTTTTTATTCAATCGAAATAAAAATGCAAAGCTGAGGAATGGTAGAAAAACTGACATTTCAGAATAATAATTCCTTACTGTACTGAACAATTCAAGGCCAGCAACTTATGATTGTGGCTTAGATTATCAGCCCTGTCATCCTATGAATGCCATCCCGTGTAAAAGGCAATAAACACTTCCCATATGCTCTCTCCTATCAAGAAAGGTTTATGCAGTAAATGAAATATTGTTCATTTTAATTTGCATATTTAAGAATTTTCAGGTCATAAATTCATATTTTGAAATCATATTTCAAGATTTTAAAGGCATAAAATCCTCTCCCTAATCATTACTCTATAATTTTTGAAGTGATTTCATTACGTGCATTTTTACATGAAAGATATGCACATCGTATTTCTTTAAATGTTTGTTTTCAATAATCAGTGTCAGTATTCTTCTGAAATTATGATATATACAATACTTATCTTGATTTAGAATATATTTTGGTTTTATTTATTTTCTTAAAAATATTACTTTGAGTTACATGTAATTAGTGTTTATAGTTCTCATATATTGCATTCTCTAACACTAAGTAGAAACGTGCGTTAATGTTTCCTTGGTGTAATGATCAATGGTTGTATAACTGCACTTTCTGCTAACATGTCAATTTCCATTAAAAGTTTGTAAAAATTATTGTCTCTCTTTAATACATACCAACCCGTGTGTTTGATCCAACTCGCCGCATTTGCACGAAGTTTACTCACCCCTGCTTCCCGCCTGTGACACGAATGACTTCTCTAAGTTAATATTGCCGCGTATCCCAAATCTTTGCGAAGGCCATTCGCGTGCTCGTTCGTCTGACGGCCGTGATATATTTCATTAATTCCAAACAGAAATTACCCAAAAATTACTCTTTCTTTTTTCCCAAAAAATTGTACAAGACTTTTTAAAGAGCTAATTTTGTACAACAGGTCTTTCCTGAGGCAAAAATCTCTATCTTCAATTTCGTAATTTGATTTTTTTGCAATTTTCGAAAAAAAACAAGCAATACCCGAAAATGTGACTAGCACCATATTTTTTACTTTCCCTTATTACTAAAGAACGAATTCCCGGGTTATTTCATCTTTTCTTTGCTAACTTGAAATTGGATGAAACCTGACAAAAATTTGAATCATGAAACGGACGTTATTTTAGTACTTGTTTTAGTTTGCACGAAATTGCACGTTTGGGGCATTATTGCACGATTTAGGTCATTTTGCCTGAAAACTGCACATTTTGGGATTTTACTGGACGAATTTGCAAGATTCATAGTTTTATTGCATAAAATGTAATTAACAACTTTTAATTTATCCTTTTTAAAGATTTCATTTAAGAAAACCGTTTTTTATGACAACCCAGTAGTACATTCGGGTGATCTGTGAAGCCCGAGTGTCGTTTAATATGTATCAATTCTCCATTTGTTTCCCTATGAGCGTCTGTACCTTTCATGATGTCTATTGCCTAATGGTAATTTCTGAGGAATGTGCGGTGTTGTCATGAAATCGGACCGCGGCATTTAGTTGCGGCCGCTCAGCAAAATCGCTATGTTCGGGGTCTACCTTCCCAACTGGATCACGTATCCGTTTTGTCAGTCGTCACCGCACTTGTACTTCATGTTTTCTTTCTTGGCGCGTGGGGGTGTGTCATCAAATGGAATATCTCAACAAACAATCTGGAAATTCATCTAATGCGGCTGAATATTTATATTTTAGTTTACCGATTGTTTTGAGAATTTCATAGGAAGAAGTGTCGGAAACGAACATCGTGTCTAAATTTTTTGGGGAAAACGTCTGATGTTGAAGTTTGTGGCTGATGACACTTAGTGAGATCGGCAACAATTCTCGAAAAATATTGGTTGAAGATACGAGCAGCTGTTTCCGAATTGTTCACATTTCTATCATCTTTAAAACGACTTTCTCAGAAAGGTTTCTAGTTGACGTCGTATTTTTACTTTCCCGTGTACTTACGTATATACGGAGTAATGTACGAAGTATAGGGAAAGTTATGTAACACTGCGGAAAATCGATTTCGAGATTCAACGGAAATACACGTTTTGGGGTCCCCTGATACCGAAAATGTGTCTTTGTTTTTTCTTCCAAACGTCCGTCCGTCAGTCTGTGAACACCACTAACGCCTAAACTATAAGTACGATTTCTTCCAAAATGATTTCCCCGGTCAATCTGGCTCCACTCAAAGCGCCGCGATTTTGAAAAACTTTCTTCTAAATTTGGGGTTCTTTACATGAAGCCCCAGGACATATTCAAAATTTTCTCAAAACGGTTCCAAATTTTTTCTTTAAATTTAGTGAAAGAATAGGGTGAAGTACATGTATAAAGGTGGCATAGGTCTGATTTTCACTAATAACTATGAATTTTCGATAATTGTGAAAGTTTGAATTTACAACCGCGGCTTCCTACAACTGCACAATTGAAAATAGAGATTTTTCCTTCAAATGAAAGTTATTGTTCATTATTAGTTCTTTTATTAAGGTCAGGTACATTTTTGTTTTGAAAATTTTAGTCGTTTTCGTAAAAATTGTCACTTAATACCGCTTTCCTAATGTTTCTCAACACATCTTGCTGTCCATGCAACATGACGGCAACGTGCTTACGGTCTGGCATTTGAAACGAAGTAC
Source organism: Acheta domesticus (assembly GCA_031308135.1). Classification (NCBI taxonomy): domain Eukaryota; kingdom Metazoa; phylum Arthropoda; class Insecta; order Orthoptera; family Gryllidae; genus Acheta; species Acheta domesticus. Next base: position 97,794,190 of record JAHLJT010002630.1, on the reverse strand, counting down.
CCGTGTTGTGGTCATGTGGTTCGTAAAGCAAACTGTGTCAAACTGTTGAAAGGCAGAAATGCCGAGGAAGAAGAAATAATATTTTAAAAAGACAATCATGATAAACTAAGACGAATTTGAAATTATTGAAACAATAATAAATGATGCACATCAGAGCTTTCTTCTCACAAAATGAATAATTGTGTTATGAATATCAGTGTACTTGGCGCAAGATCCCGTGACCGGGCAAAGGCCTACCGGCGACGTCCCTACCTCGCGGTTCATGAGTTAGGGGTTACGTGTGGTTAGCACGTAGACACCCCACGCCGTATTCCGGTCTTCTCAACCTAACAAGTAAATTTTCTCATCGTCACACAGCAACATATACTGGGGCATTGCAAGGAAAACGCACACTACAGTCTCGCCTCGACCGGGATTCGAGCCCGGGGCTGCGTACTGGAAAGCGAGCACGCTGACCAAGAGCTGCCATGAGGCGATACGAATATCAGTACAATAGGCAAACATTTTTAAAAGATGTACTAATATTGCCCACCCCCGACGGATGCCCGTAATTTCTTCTCAGACAACCACCTAGTTTGCCTCCAGATAGCGCCGGCCCTGTCTGTAGACCACGTTTTGATTGACAAAAAAAGGTGTTGACAACTCTAGCGCCCAAACGGCTCTCATAATTTAAAGTGTTCTCAGTGTTGGAAGGACTATTTCAAGGAATGGAAAAGGGATTCTCTTTCGCATTAACCAGGGCGAGGCCGAGGAGGACAGGACAGGCGGCGAGAGAGAGAGTAAGAGACACAGAGAGAGACAAAGGCAGGGCGAGTCGGAGGTAGACGAAGGCTGAGGGGGGGAGAGCAGGATAAAGTCTGCCGCGTTCCGCTTCTCTCTCTCTTCTCTCTCTCTCTCTCTCTCTCTCTCTCTCTCTCCTCTCTCTCTCTCTCTCTCTCTCTCTTCTCTCATCTCTCTCTCTCTCTCTCAGGATGTTGTATGTATATAAGAGCAAAACTCCAATACCATTGGACCGATCTCCATGAAAGTTGGCACTTCTACGTGTTTTTCACCGAGAAGTTTTATATGTTGTTAATTCTGTTGTAACTCCACTACATGGCGCTACATATTCACGTCAAATGCAACCTGCAACACACTCGGCAGCATTTTGAATCTATATCGTTAAATAACTCATAAACGAGGCGTTCTAGGGCCTTAAAAACTAAAAACCAAAGTCCTCAAAGAAACGTTTCTCACACCGTAATCTACAGAACGAACTCTTCCTAAACATTCTATTAAATTTTTTCTGGTACGGCGCTTCCCGATATTACCTCACCTGCTCAGAGACGTGCAGAATCTGCAAGTAAATATGAATGAGGGACAGAGAGCGGCAGAGACAGAGACACACAGAGACAGAAACAGGGTGTGGGAGGAAAGGGAGAACAGTGAGAAAAGGAGATGGGAGGGGAAAGAGGGAAATGCAGGGAAGAACAACGTCTGCCGGGTTTTCCTAGTATTTTATATTATTACATTGTACATGATTATGAACAGTCAGAGAATCTCGAAATATTGGAAGAGGAATCACCCTCTTGACCTCGTGAGTTACACCTATCATGAAAAAAACTACACATCGACAATACAGATGCCCAGGAAACACCAAAATGATTTTTTTGTACTCTTAAGCCATGCGCGCACTGAGTCGGTACGGCATGGACGGACGAGACCGGGCGAACGGCAGTTTTTGTGTGGGTCGCGCTCACGAGGCGGAGACGGCGTGGATAGACGGGACGGAAAGGACACTTCGGACAGTTTTTGTAAGTTTGTCCTCGCTGCGTATCTTGTATTGTGCGCGACGGCTTCATAATTTAAGTCAAGAAGCAATCGCATACGTTCGTTTTTAATAGCGGAAGAAGAAAATGAGGCAAGTAGTCGAAGAAAGCCCAGATTCTCTTCTAAACACAACGAGAACGCACAAGGGGAATTTCACATCTTATATGTCGACCTAGTGGAAGATGAAAAATTATTTCGGTACTTTAGGACGTCTCGTGATAAATTTGAAGCAAAATTAGATATTTTGAAAATTATACTACAGTAAAATCTGTCTAAACCGGAACCTGTACAAGCCGGAAACCTGCCTTAACCGGAAAAATTCTCCGGCCCGTGAAGTTAAATGGCATTTTTACACAGCTTAAAACGGAATCTGTGCAACGCGGAAACGCAACTGTTTTTCATGTCCTGCACGGGGAAAATCTTCATGAAACGGAATTTCTGTTAATTTAATGCAGTTCGCAGAGAGACGCGAGTTACTCTTCATGGAATGAATGCATTTGCAATTACCTCACCTTGAGGTCATTTGTCTCTCACGGCGTAGGCCATCGGGGAATTCCCTCTCTCCCAACTCTCTAAGCGTGGGTAGGTGTAAGGGCATAGCTTCAATTCACCCTGCCTCGCGTTGGCAATCGTAACCCCTTGACCAGAACCGAATTGCTCAAGGCCATGCGAGGGTGTCAGATAGACCTATACCGCGATTTTTCTGACTTTGCCTCTCAAGGCCCGTCTTCATGATGAAATATCACGGTATTTGGCATCTTTCTCAGTCGTGTCGCTAGATATCGCATGGTCGCGACCGTATCAAGTAGCGCTTGCGATCATGCGACTTCTAGAGGGACGACCGGAAAAGACCCAAATGCTGTGTGATACTCCATCGTGGCCATTGGGGCTTACGAGGCAGAGTTAGAAAAATCGCAGTTTAGTACTCTGGACTGTGACATTGTGCGCTGAAAGAGGTCTGCGAGAAGTCCGAGTGCAGCCCTAGCCAGTAAGGTGATGTGTTTTTATGAGTTTCACAACCAGTTTGGCAATGATTGGGGAAAAACCATAAAAACTCTACTTATTAAATTTTTTCAACTTAGGAAAACAACTGAAAAGGTGTTAGTAAGAGGGAAACCCCAAAAGCAAAACTCTAGATTAATGTTGAAAAAAGTATTATTATTTAAATGAACAAGTCGTGAAATATTTATTTTTACCTCATTGTCAGAAATAATTATGTTTAATATTCATTTATTTGTGATTTCTTCCATAAATGAGTTTTGTTAGTAGTACGTTCTATAATTATAAAAAAAGTCATGTTACTAGTTTCAGGACGGAAATATCAACACAAAAAATGTCATAAACGGACAGTCCTGCATAAAACGGAAACCTCCCTAAACGGAAATTGTTTTTGTCCAATCGTTTCCGTTTAGACAGATTTTACTGTATAACTATTTTGGTAAATATTGTAATTGTATAGAATTAAAATTAAACTAAGGGACATAATTATAATTGCATTCCTTTATTTTTAAACTTAAGAAAATAATCGGCTGAGGTAAGACACAATTTACGCAAAACATGCATACAAATAATTTACATTGCTTGATAAACTAATGTATCATTCGAAAATATGTCATAATTTATTTACCGCGCATAAATGTGCCAAGTTTCTCTAAGACTGCACAGCGTCTCATAAATATCTAATATTTTAAATTTGCCAAATGGTACCTCTTGATTCAGACAGTTTAGCTAATCAACTACATTATACTTGTTAACAAGGTAATACATTCAATAAAAATATCATGTTCAACTTTCGATAATTCTGGATCAACATAATTATATTGGACGCATTCATGTTCGATCCAGACGCTTGACATAACCTCACAACTGAAACGGAAAGTCATCCCGATGACGTCATCGGCACGTCAGAATGTCCAGAAGAACTTTCCTTCGGAATTTTTGCCAATGGCGGAAGGTGCGGATCGTCCCGTCCCGACCGCGCCGGCCTAGTGCACTCTTACGGGAGACTAAGTAATGAACTTTTAAAAAAATTCCGTCCATTTCGTCCGTCCATGCCGTACCAACCCAGTGCGCGCTAGGCTTTGTGACGAAATAGCAAAATGACGTATAAGGTCATAGGCATTAAATTTCTGACATAATGTTTTACCGTGATGTAATCCTCAAAAACATTCATAAGGATCATTACAGGAAGACAGCTCTGGGACCCGCAAGGATTAATCCGCCACTGATTTCATTACGTCCATTTCTATTTCCTAGTATTAGGCTGCGGAGGCTCAGGGGTAATGTCGTTGGAATGCCACCTAGATGGCGTTGGTCGTTGCCACTAGTGATGCGATATCGATAACAAAACTTAGATGTTCAAAATTAAAACATTAATGTTAATAAAACATCGACGATAAACCATCGACTTTTTAAACTATTTAGTAACCTCTAGCATTAAATCCGCGCGCAACATAGTTTCATTTGACAGTTGCCGTGCATATTAATTTATTATCAAAATTTAATGGAAAACAAAGATAAAAACGCCTCTCCGTGTGGGAAAGACGAAGGAAATGAAAGGCATCAAAATCTTCCCCGGCGAGGGACTGTCTACTTTTCATCATGGGTAGTACAAACCGCGTTCGGATGGTTAGATCACACAGCGGCACCATCGGTTATTTCATATTTTAAATTTTACAAAACTGAGATTATGTGCATTTTTCATCCACAGACAAAACATCGAGCCCAAAACACCGATGTTTAAAAAAAGGTCGTCTTCAATACATCGATGTTTAAAACCGATATTTGTGTAGAAACATCAATGTTTTGAAAATATCGACATCGATGTTGCATCCCTCTACTTTTTATTTCTTGAAGCGTCGGGCCTTGTCTTACGATGGAATATCTCTCGGCATTTCGCGTCGATCTCGTTCATGCCGCGGGGAGTCACATGATCGCGAGCACTGCTCAATACAGTCGCGATTATCCGACCCTGGAGCAGACGACGAAGAACGACGGGAAATACCGTGAGATATTCCATCTTGAAGGCAAGACCCCACGCGCCAAGAAATAAAACCCAAGTATAGTTGCCACTGAGCGGAAGATACTGTGGCGAATTTCTGGCAGTATCTACAGAGGTTGGTGTACTTGATCCCCTGCGTAGAGAATTCTAATAACCGGCTGGACTGCTCGATAGTTTTCCGTGGCTTGTCCTATCAGTGTGAAGTGAATGCCGGAATAGTACCTTATCAAAAGGACCACGGGCCGTGCGCATTCTTTTCATTCGCCGTCTTACTCCTGCCCCATCCGCCTTTCGTACATAAAATGTCCACATCCCACGTTTCTTTTAGCAAAGTTTACCTGCTATATTGAATTATATATGTCCATTCCTTAACCACGCTGGAAAGCCTCCAATTGACGTTCTTTATCGCAGAAGAACCCCAAATAGTACTAGACAGTGAAGTAATTTATTGCTAAGAAGCATTGCATGTGTGTTTAGGAGCAGTGTGTCTTCCTCCGGTGGATGACCTGGCAACGCCGCAGCGCAGTGGAGTGCCGCTGTGGGGTTCTGGAACGCAGGAGCAGAGCACGACGCCGCTGCCACACTCGGACCTGCGGCTGCCCGAGGGTCAGGACGAAGAGCCAGTCCCGAGCACCACGGACCGTGAGGCGCTGACGTCGTCTAGCAGCCTCGCCGGTCTCAAGCCCACGCGCAAGGGCACGCACAGCTGCGATGTTTGCGGAACATCTTTCACTAGGCGCTGCAATCTCATCAATCACAAACTCACGCACACAGAGCGTCCGTTCGTCTGCGACGTATGTGGAATTTCTTTCACCCTACGCGGTGATCTCGTCGTTCACAGTCGCACGCACACTGGAAAGCGACCATATCGTTGTCGCGTGTGTGGTAAAAGATTCACCGAATCAGGAAAGCTTTCTAGACACTATCGCATTCACAGGAGAGATCGTCGGTTTATCTGTGACGTTTGCGGAGCTTCCTTCACTGAGCGCTCGAATCTAGTCACCCACATTCGCACGCACACGGGAGAACGACCGTATCGCTGCGACGAGTGTGGGAAGGATTTCGTTCAGAAGACCCACCTTGATAGTCACAAGCGCATCCACACAGGAGAGCTTCCCTTTACCTGCGACATTTGCGGAGCTTCCTTCTCTAAACGCTGCGATATAGTCATCCACATTCGCACGCATACGGGAGAGCGACTATATGAGTGTGACGTTTGTGGTAAACAGTTCGCCGTACGAGGTAGCCTTTCCACCCACTATCGCACGCACACGGGAGAGCGTCCATATAGCTGCGACGTTTGCGGAGCTTCCTTCCTTTGCGGAGCCTAGTCTCGTCGCACACACTCGCACACACAGGGGAGCCAAAAAAGCAACAGTGAAAACAGACAGACACAAACGCACCCACACGGGAGAGCGCTGACGTGTAGCTGTGACGTATGTGGTACGGCGTTCATTCTGAAAACCTATCTTGACAGTCATCCACACGGGAGAGGATGCATATCGCTGTGAAGTTCATTCCTAAGACCATCTTGCCCGTCACAGACGCACCCACACACGAGAACGGCTGTTTCGCTGCGCGTTGTCTGGTATTGAGCGTTTCGAAACGACGAATCTTGCCAGTCAAAAAACGAAGACACGTGCAGAAACCATATTGTTGGAATATCTGGGACACGGCTTTCTCTCAGTAACATCGTTGCTAATGGACATGCTCCCAAGAGAGGGGGTCTTAAAGCAAACGCTAATAAATTTTGACAAGAAGGTTGTTGCATTCTTTTAACTCGGGAGTGGGTGCATGGGAGGCTCTGGACCACAACTATACTATACTTTCAGTTCTGTTTTAGACTTGTTAACACTCTTGAGATATTCTGAACCTCTTCTCTACGCACGTTCCTATTTACACGTACCATTGGTCATCAAATTATTCTTCCGTAAATGCGTTTTTTTTACTTGCGTGCTGCCTTGGTCGAAACTCCGCATCTTGTTATGTTTGCCGCGAAAAGACGAGGAGATCCGACGGATTACCACACACGTTGTGCTTGCGATGACCTTCCATTTCGGTGACAATCAAGGACGGTACTAATGATGAACTATCTGTAGAAAAAGCACATTGAACGTAGTGGAAATAAACGGTCAGAAGATATCCTCTTTTTGCAACATGAGTTTTTCACACGAGTTGATATAAAAACCGACACGATATGCAGATTAAAAAGCACAAACTTTGGCTAATGTGCCAATAAGGATTACAAACCAGGTTGTTAAATTTGTCCATTAACTTTCGATTGCAAAACATCCCGTGAGTGTTGAGACAAACTTTCTTTTAAGTGAAGGGTTTGTTCCCCTAATAGCTCAATTGTGGTGCTCACTGATTCTTCCCTTCAAAAACAATCACAAGGACTCCATTTCGGAATAACTGATAAGAATGCAGAGTGCCAGATGCAAGTCCAAAAATACTCTTACTCTTAAATCCGTTCTGACAGCGGCGGTAATGGCGGCATAAAAACTGAAAATGTGAATTTGAAAGACGAAGTGCAAAATCTTAAACAAGTGTTAAGTAATAAAGACAGTCAAATATAAATATTGTCCAGTAAAGTTAACAATCTTGAACAATATAAAAGACGAAAGTTCGTAGAAATTCACGGGCGTCCGAGAATTTGAAGAATGTGAACCCGGAGGAACAACTAGCCCAAATTCAAAACGTAATAGGAGTGAGTAAGGTGTGTATTAAAATGTGCAACGTATGAACACAAGTCGATCCACGATATTGCTAGTGAAAGTGAAGGACGAAAAGAAAGAAATGACTATCGCCAAAGGCAAGTCGTGGTGGTATAATCTGTCTGTAAGGTCCGATTAAATTAAGAAGGTGATTGACATTTGTGAGTGGAGGGGAGCGACGTTGCCAGGTCGCAAACCACTGAGCACGTCTTACCGGGACACGAAAACAAACACTTCAAAAATACGTATAAAAGTGTAAAAAATACGACAAGAGCCTAACCTCAACGCAACTCATCAGAACACTGTACACATTGCGCGCGCAGCACAGGCAGAAACGCGGGCGGCGCGGCGGCAGGGAAGTTGCTGTGCGATGCTCAAATGTTCCCCGTGTTCGGCAGAGGCAACTGAGCGACCTGACACGTCACGTTTTGTCTCTCTGGTTGGCAGCTGCCATGGAAACGGGAGAGACGTCCTGACGTCACACAGAACTGTCAATCACCTTCTTAATTTAATCGGACCTTAGAGGAGAAGACAATTTTTACAAGAAGACTTTTTCAATGAATCTCTAATTCCAGAGTATAGGGCCCTCTTTAGAGAAGCCAGAATAAAGGGGAAAACTGCAGGATTCAAGTATGTATGGGTTAAACATGGTAGAATTCTAATCAGGAAAGCCGATGAAAGTGTTCATTGTATAAATTCCTCTAGTGATCTAGAAAAGTGAATATAAGTTTTAAGTAATGTCTAGTAGTATGCACTATCCAAATCATGGACTGGAACAATTTCACTCCAAATAATTCTAAAATTAAATACAAAAAATGTAATGATATAAATCCAATGGGAAATACACAAAAATGACTGCGCAGATAATAAAGGAATAAGTGTGCTGCACTTGAACATTAAATCAGTAAGAAATATTTTGACCAGTTATTATTCATAACAAATGAGAGCTTCTTTGATATCATATGTTTAACTGAAGTTAATATTCAAGTGTTAACGGAACAGGGAAATGGCCGAAGGCAATTAAACACATGGGTAATTATGAATAGAACAAAATGTATTAAGATCAGAAAATACACGATGGTTACACAACTGTAGAGAACACATAACGGTCTGAACGGCTTGGTAGATCGGACAGTACTGAAGGTAGGCGCATCGGTGCGCTGTATGCGAAGCAACTAAAAACAAAATAGTGCGCTCATGCGCAGAAGGCACCACTCAACTCAAAACCGAAACTCGTAATCAGTGTACTTGAACACTTCCCCTCGAGTGAGAGGTTGAAGTTAGTCTGACGCTTGAAGATGAAGTCCTGCGGCTTCCGTGCACCAGCTGTGTTTGGGTTAGGAAGAGCCTTGGTCAGAAAGTCAGCAATCTGATGAGACGTAGGGATGTCCTCAACAACGAGCGATTTGTTCAGGATAGCGTCTCTAACAAAATGGTGACGTATGTCTATGTGTTTAGTTCTGGCATGATAAACGGGGTTTTCTGCCAATTTAACTGCGCTGTGATTTGTCACAGTAGACGACGAGTTTTGCTAAGTCATTGTGGCCTAGTTCCACGAAGAAAGCGTTGTAAGAGATGCTTCTTTTGTACATTCCGACAGGGCCATGTACTCAGCTTCCGTCGTGGAGAGAGCAACTGTGTGTAGTGTTTCCTGGCATCCCAGGAGATAGGGGTTCCTCCGAGTATAAAAATATAGCCTGTGTATTGATCGACGATCTTCAGTGGAGTTTCCCCAATCCGCATCCACGTATCCTTATTAGAGGTTCATGATCCCGTTCGAAGGACTAGACCAATGTTGAATTGAATTGAATTGCCTTATTTTACGTGGCGAGACTCAGGCCATGAGGCCTGCTCTTCCGTCTGACCACGCAAATTTCGCCTACGCTCCTTTCACCTAGCGGAGAAAGAAGGTATTATCTCGGGCGACGAAACAGGCGATTTGAATTTAGCTCAGAGGCGTCATTTAGGCTTGAGGATCTTTTACATGCAAGTAAATCTACTAACATGGGCCAGCCGGCTTTACTTCCCCTCCGCGGAAGGCGTACGAAGGAATTTTTTCGCCCGTAAAAATCCACGGCTTCGATCGGTTTGAACCCGCGAACTTGGGTATGACAGTCCGTCACAGCTAACCGTCACACCATCGAATCCCGCGATGTTCTGAGTTCCTTTTAAATATCGGAGCACTCGCTTCGCAGCAGTCCAGTGCTCGGGGCCGTAGCAATTGTTGAACTGACCCAAGAAGCTGTCGGCGAATGCAATGTCCAGGCCTAGTGGACACGGAGAGGTATGTGAGCGCTCCCGCGAGCCCTTTATATGGAAGTTTTTTCGTCGTCCTCTGATGGATTTGGTTCTTCAAAAGCTTAGTGCTAGTGTCCACGGGAGTGGTTACTGTTCGGCATTCGGGTCATATTGAATCGGTTTAGGACCTCCGAAATATATCCTCTTTGATGTAAGGTGATCCGTTCGTCAGATTGGAATATCTCGATACCAGGCAACATTTGGCATCGTCAAGGTACTTGACTTTAAACTTCTTGTCAATTTTTGTCCTACTTCAGTGGCCAACTTCGGATCTCGAGATGCGATGAGAATGTCATCAATGTAAATTGCTATAAGCACAGCATCTTTCCCAGACCCAATGGTGAAAAGGATCCGACTTGGTTGGAGTGGCTCCGAGAGATCGAAGGGTCTGGTGCAATTTAATTGTACAGTTTCGGCCTGCCTGGCGTAGGCCGTACAATGATTTCTTCAAATAGCATACCTTGTTAACTTTTCGAAACTCGTCCAGAGCATTCCTGGCCTTGGTAGAGATGACGCTGTTGAGGGCTCCTGATCGATGATCCCTTGAAGAATTTTCTCGAAATTCTTCGGTGGCTCCATATATACATGTCGTCTAAGTCACCGTTCAAATATGCCGTTGTCACGTCATATTGGTGAATCTTCATGTGCGTTGTAATTCCGCGAGAGACATCATGAGGCGAATCGTTCCGGGGCGCACCACTGGAGCAAAAGTTTGTGAAAAATGAATCCCTGGCTGTTGGCTGAAAACCTGAGCCACCAGCCTTGCCTTTCGCTTCTCAAGAGAGCCGTCGGATGAAATTTGTGCGCAGAACGATCCGACTTCCAATGATGTTCGCGTGGTCGATGACGAGTGTCCAGGTGTAATTGTCGAGGATGGACTTCATCTCACTCGTGATGGCTTGAAACCATTCGTCAGCCTCAGGGATTTTCATTGCTTGGCCCATGGCACTTCAGCAATGAATGTCTGGTCGATGAATGAACTCCGTTCAACAGTTTCAGTGGAGCTTACCTCGTTTGCTACGTAAATTATGGCCGAGGTCTTTCCCTGCGACCTCCATTGGGTGAGGTATTTC